>VJOZ01002339.1:0-40518 GCA_009801055.1 Stichopus horrens | reverse complement strand
ATATATACAGTATATATATATATACATATATAGATAGATAGTCAATTGTACATGACTCAGCATTCGGGATCATTTGTCGTATTTCTTATTATAGAAAATTACTACTGTACGTACTAGCTTTCTTCTTTTGCAAATTATGAATCTGCCACACATGATTGCCACCTTTTATGTGGCATTGTTATGAAGTATCCTGCAACAAAAGCATGACGGAACACTGATTCCTCTATTGAGCAATAATTTGGGTTCTTAAACATACATGTTAGGTGATATAGCACCTTTGAGGTTAATGAACCTCTGCTTTCCTAGAATATTGCATGCACTTGTGCTCATAGATCAGTGCCTTTTTGTTTTGCTGATGAATAAGTTGTTGAAGTTCTCAGGCGTTCCTCTCAAGCGTTATTATTGAAACGTATTTGGACGATAATTTGTTGGTAAAAATTATGTAAGGCACATCTGAGGAATCTTTTTTTTTCTCAATATTACATAACTTTACCAATGGGTGCATCTAAAGTATGACAAGTATACATGATGGTGATTGTTGACATTCTCAAGTCTGGTCATCACTGATCACTGTAATTGATCCTCTCGAGACTCAAGAAACCCCCACTGATTAGGAAAGAGTCTTAGATTCTAATCAGTAAAAACATGTCCAATTTTCGTGAAGAATTCTGAAAATTTTCCTCCGTTTATTGGCCATAGCGACACGTCGGTGGCAACTTCTGCGTGAGTGAAAGTTACAGATTCTTTGCCATACTTCTATTTCACAGTGATGTATTGCATTGTGGGAAATCTATGATGTCACTCGCTGAATGACATTTGTATTTCTTTGCAATCTGAACTGGCGTAAAGTAAATATTACAATAGTTCACGGAATTGTGATGTTTATTTTCACAACATTTTAAATATATACAATATTAACCCAATCTAATTTCAAGGTTAAATACAAACTTCAGTTTCTTAGAACAACAAAGGCCTTTTGCAGTAATTTGCCATTATTTTTTTTTCCAGTCCAATTTGCCATTGTGTAACATGTAGGCAACTAGAGGTATTTTTTGACTAGGATAAGGTTTTTTCAAACACCAATATCTTGAGTTATGAACAAGAAATTGATTTGATGTTTCTGAAGTGCCTGCAGGGGTGAATACATCCTGTGTCAAAAATTCAGATTCCCTTAAATTGCCACTCAATTATTACTTTCATTGACTGGAGTAAACTTGAGTTAAATGGGCACTTTCACAACAATTTAAGAGCTGCATAGCCCGTAATTCATGATAATGGCATAAGTTTGATTCTAGTTGGATTGTTGATTTTTCTTAAAAGATCATTTAAAATCAGACGGCGATTACGTCAGGTAGATCATGATTTTTCAATTGACATCAAAGTTTTAATCGTGATATGAATAGACTTAATTTCATATCAAACAACACTGTTTAGAATCCAAGATGTTAGTGTCTGTGATTGCTTTGTTGTTAATATGCCTGATTGTATGTATGGGCAAAAGACTATCACAGTCAATCAGTTCAAGTAAAAAAAAAAAAACAAACAATAAAACAAAAAGAAAAACATAACATTGGAAATTTTAACTTAACAGTAATTTAGCATCACCCATGCTGTGACTTTTGTGATTTGCTCAGAAAAGTGATGATTTTGACAAAGTTGACATCCAAATGGCCTAAAATTTTTTAAGTACAAACAAGTTTGTCCTTCACTTTGGACAAGCAAATCAGGTATTGCTTGGACCAAATTCAGAATTTTACATCTCTCTTAAAGTCCTTTGAATCTTTAGTTTGACGTACATATATGAGAATTAAAGTATGTGTCGGTTGGGTCAAAATTCAGTCGGAAGTTTATGCCTCGGAAGCTGCATAAGGTTATTCGGTTTTGCTGCTTGCCACTCGGTGACTTATGCCATTCATTATCTTTGCAGATAAATGCTTCGGGAGAACATCAGACTCAGATTAAAAGAGCGATGTGCCCCTCGCTGTGTGGCACAGAATGCTACATGGGGAGTGTTCTACATTGGGTTTCCTAGGGCAACTGTGACCTTCACTGACCTTCAGGTATTGTATCCTTAATTGGAAGGTTCAGGACACCCCCCTGTCTCATACGTGCATATCTTTCCATCTCTGAGGTTTCTTCCTGAGGCTCATGGGGATGCGAATAATAGCGGCACGTCGACCACGTTCGGCTTCCCTATGTAGTCTATTGTGTAGTTTAGACAGCAGCACTTTCCCCCTTTTGTGCCTTGCAGAATAGAAAATTGACCTCTGGGTCAAGGCGCATTTTTCGTCGCGATAGGTATAGCCACCCTCCGCCCAGGCGGTCCACGTCATCCCTTTCTTGATAGGCAAAAACCTCATCTGCCGATTCGACGTCGAGTTGTCAGATGGGTCACAATGGCAAATAATAAGACAGAAGGCTTCCCGCTGTCACGGCTGTCGTAAACAAACGCAGGCCTTTCAGATGCGCTGTTGGACATCTTAACCAATAATGAAGACGGTACCCATGGTGCACTGCGAGAATGCAAACATTGGATACCGAGTGACCGACAAAAGAATTCAGTCAATTTCTGCAACATGGTTTAAATATAGCGCATGTATTGTGGTAGTGTGGTGTCCACGACATTCGCCACATGTTCATTGCTTTTATTTGGCAATGATGTATACATAGATGCATGATTAGAAAATAGACCGAGTCATCCGCAGTGTTTTTAAGTCATTAACTAAGATGCCTGCATGTGAGGAATTATATGTATCCACACATTATCAGCTTTCCAATAAGAATGGGACCAAATCTTTCGTCAGGTGTAGATACTTCAATGCACCATTCATTCGTTGATTGAGTGGAATTTCACATTACTTACTTACAGGCTGTATAAAGGTTGATGAATGAATAATCATGTTTACAGTAACTAACTTGCTGTATTCTGAACAATTTTATGTAGATTTTCACATCAAATTACCAATTGATGCTGCACTACTGGTCTTTAACATCAGTGTGTTACATACAGGTATATACTGACGGTAGAAGGGAAATATATCAAATAGGTAACTAAACTGATATTTTGGGAAACAGACATGACCCATGCAAAGATTCGTACACCTTAATTTCTTAGTTTTATGTGATACTTCTACAAACTGTTTGCACATGCATTCATCTGGTGTTTGACAAAATTTGAGACATACTCCAGAGTTTGCTACCCCTTAGTGGTAGGGTTCACATGGAGACATTCCTTCATACAGTGTGTAGACAGTATGGATACTGTAATTTACAGCCTATATAGAACTACAGTAGATTGCTATCTGGAAGAGTAAGAAAGCTCCATGTCACAAATTAATTAGAAGTAAGCTTCCATGTCAGGATAATCCATGCATGCAGTTAAGGAATTGATTGGCTAATTACAACTTTAAGCCGGTCAATACTTTTGATCAACATAGCATTGTGTTCATCTTGTTTCCAATGTACTCATATCAGTTTGCCATGGTTGGTTCTCGCCACTTTAATGTTACAGTGTTTTGTTTATGGTTATATGGCCCACAAGGTGCGTTAAAGCTTCTATTGATAGGTCGTAGGTTAGACTGTAACTTAGACTTTAGGCTATTGGTTGTCCCCCCATCTCTTTCATGTTACTTAACAGCATTTATTTAGTTTTTATTGACTCAGCTTAGTGTGGCATGTCATCGAAAGAGCTTCGAGGTTTGTTTCAAGTACATACCAGGCCCACCGTCAACATGCTCATGACATCACAGTCATGTGATCTCTACCTTCACACACAGTCTTGATAAACTATATTGTGCAGACACAAAGATTGACTTTAAATACAAAATGCAGCCTCATAGAGTGCAGGATGTCCCTGCAGTCTTATTGATATAGTCTTGTGTGATTGTGCTGCAATAGCTGGCAGGTATTATTCGTCCGTATGAGCTTTTCTACTGATAGCATGCTATAATTGTGGCAGAAAGTGCAGCTATTATGGCAGATCTACAGAGCATCTATATCGCAGATCTATAAAGCAGCTATTGTGGCAGATGAAGAACCTATTTTGAAGAAAGTGCAGCTATTATGGCAGAAAGAGCTGCTATTATGGCAGAAAAGAGCTGCTATTTGGCAGAAAAGCTGCTGCTATATGGCAGATAGTGCAACTAGTCTGGCATAAAGAGCTGCTATTGTGGCAGATAGAGCTGCTATTATATAGCAGATAGAGCTGCTATTATGGCAGACAGTGCAGCTAATATGGCAGAAAGAGCACCTATTATAGCAGATCTAGAGAGCATCTAAATTGTAGAGAAAGCAGCTATTGTGGCAGATGAAGCAGCTATTATGGCAGATAGTGCCACTATAATGGCAGATTTATAGAGCAACTGTTGTGGCAGTTTTTTAGTACAGCTTTTGTAACAGATCTATAAAGCAGCTATTGTGGCAGATATAGCTGATATTATGGCAGGTAGAGTAACTACTATGGTTACTAGAGCAGCTTCTGTGGCAGATAGAACAGATCGTTCATGCCTTTACACTCTTTAAAACAGCAAATTCACAGCGCGCAAAACTGTCACTGAAAGGAAGTACAGGCTACATTAGTGTCAAAAATTATTTTTGACACAAAAAAAAAAAATTAAAGGAGAGAAACTTAATTGGTTTGATTAAAATGCTTTTTCATGAGGTGTACAAAGTGAAAGCGCAAAAATACACCGTGTGATAAAAAAAAAATGTTGCAATACCAACCCTTTGGAGTACTCTGGACATGGCAAGCACAATGCCACTGTGAGAGTTACTCTCAAATTTCAGTAATTTAGACCAGGAGGACTCCACACAATGAAACACTGCCTCTCAGTCCTTGTCGATCCTATCGAAAACTTGCTGAACTTTTTGTCGCTTAACGATCGTTACAAGACAGAAGTGTAACAACAAATCCGTTATGTAGAATAGGCAAAGTAGAGATCCTGACACTGTGTATGCAGTTGTAAAGACGTTTGAGAGGTGTAATCCGTATTATTCCTAGAGCTCCGCCTTTTTAATCTCCGATTCGCGAGATATCTTGAAGACGGAATGGAAGCCAGCGATGGCTCGAACATGTCTCACAGGTGCTGTAGCCAGGACCAAACTGACCTGGCAGCTAGCTGAACTGAGCTTGTAGTATTGCACACAACTAATAACTTCCTTGAGACTAGTAGAGACAAAGAAATATTGCCATTCCTTTCATGTAAACCAATACGTTTGACCCAGTTAGCTAAATTAAGTAGGTTAGCCACTTGGACTCTTTGAGGTCTACCTCATGCCGGATTGGATACGAAAGGTCAAAGTTCGTTTATCGCTCCATCTCCAGGCTCTTTGCTTTTTTGAGAGGAAATCAGTAAAATACTCCCGTACAGTAGTTTCAAGTTTCCAGATTTCGCAGATGTTATCAGGTGAACACCAAATCAAGGATGGGATATAGTCTCTGAAAGTGGCCTCTAGATGGGTAGGAACCACATTTCCACCTCTTTCTCCAAAATATCTGTTTGTGGTGAATCAGATCTACACTTCCAACTTTAAAACATCGCGATTTCTCTCTGCTGGCTGAGAGGTGCAGGGTGCCTGTGTGTGTTACATTTTACATTGGATGAATGTCATGGTCCTTCAAGGAAGGGTGGCAACTTCAATGACGCTGAGTTTGAATGTTGTTATTGAACCGCAGGTCCTTTAATGTGGATCTTGTATTGTTATCGATGTTGAGGGGGGTCTCTGGTCTTATTGTGTTTACGTGAAGTGTGTGATGGAAGTTGGCTGTTATTGAGATTTCTTTGTTTTTGTTTTTTGGCTTTGTTCCTGAATTGCACCAGAGGCTTCTCAGTGACTGACTGTGAAAGTAAGGAATGGGAGGTAGCGATTTGTGAAAGCAATTGTAAAGGATAGAAATGTTTTTATTCAAATGATGTCAGTCGTAATCAAATTGTCGCTTGTTTGTAGGTGTTTGGAAACAGTATTAACATCTTAATGACTCTCTGAAAACATCATTTGGTTCAAAAGTTCTCGTTTCTGACATACGTTGTTGCATTAGAGATATGACTGTGTTTGGAAAGGCTACTCCTATAACAAAGTGTAGAGTTCTGGTGACATCTGTGGACAAAATTTTACGTGTGGGAACAGCAGTCAGGTAACCTTGGCAAAAACTGAAGAAAACAAATTGAAAAGCAGTTTTGTGGGATTATTGTTACAGGTTCATGTTTTGAAGTTGGATGCAACTTTCGACAGGATCTCAAATACTCTGATGGTTCTGGTATTCTAGACTCATGGTTGTGTTCAAGTTGATTGTACAGTCATTTCAGAATTTGCAACATATGGTTGTCCATAGATTATTTTTTCCTCAGTATTTATTGGTCAAAACTACGATTCTTGAGAATTTCCTAGAACGAGTTTTAATTTAGGTGTGTAATGTTTTTCAAGTTTTCTCCTCAACTAATCGTTCGTCACGACTACATGGTTTGGGAATCACCAACAGACGATTCCTACCTGGGATTTTAGCACTGACGAGAAGAGACGAGACACAGAGGGCAGCAACATCGACCAGCAAATGCAATCGAGATACGCAGAGACAGGCAATTTAGGACGTTTGACGCTTGTAAATTTTTCATGTGATATGAATGTGGCAGGCACTTTAACAAGCAATTTACCCATGAGATACTGGTTATTCGTCTTTCTGTAGTGAGCATCTCTGACATTTTAGATGAAACTTTTAACTACACTTATATTCTCTTTGGAGCACACCATCACCAGACTATTAGGCCAAGATGCCACCAACCGCTAATGGCTGCCATATCGAACGTGTACCAGATTGTTTTGTCTACAGTTTGCAAACTCAGCCTCCGGCCATCATTGTCTTGAGTTACGTCTGCTCTGCAATTTACCAGAATTCAAAGCCTCGACCGATGATGACGAGGTATTCTGTAACATCACGATTACCTCTTCTTGTTCTCCCCGTAATTCGATTCATTCTCCAGATTTGGTCTGTGACAGCTACGATAACTAGATGTCAAAAACTTTCTGACACAGACCTCGCTGGCCAATTTAATCTCCCAACAGGTGTATGAGGAATAATCCATGGATTCAAATATTTCAAGAGGGTGAAAGAGTTGGGGGGAGCTGCATCACTTGATGAAAATGAGAGGAGAAATATCTAGGGTGAACCCCTTAACTGTTCTGCCCCAATGGTTACCAAAGATTTCAAAAGAAAGAGGTAACTCATCTCCCTCCTGTCCAAACACCGTTGCATAATCTGTTTCATCTCAAAATATAAATGCCAATTGAATATTATTTCTCTTGAAGTTTGAGGGATGAACCTGAATGTGACTTTACCTCGAAGGCAAAATGTAGAAAGAGAGAGAGAATTTTTTTCTTTTCAAAATAGAGTGGAAATAAAGAGAGCTTGGAGAGTGTTGTAATCTGGACACAAGTGAGGCACAAGTTGATACATGAAAATTGTTTAGAGATGCACCCTGTCTTTCGATAGCAGGACGGGAGAAGAAAATTCCAAACATCTATCTGTGGAAATGTTTAAGTTTGCTTAATATTTTCATGTTATTTTGTTTCATTTAAATGATTGTTAACAAACAGTGTATGGTATTTGATGATTTTTGCACTGGTAGAAATTGTTTATACTCTGCATTATCTAAAACTGACCTTTGTTTTCAATGCTGTGTTCATGTTTAGCTCCAACAAGCCACATCACTTGTAAAGCATGATGTCCAAAATTGACATTGTAGGTACCATTGCATTGTTCTTGTATATCTGTATAAAGTGGAAATTGTGGCATGCTACATGTTAGTCACTTGCCGACTGTGTGATTGTATATACCTTTCATGTAGGGCATTCCTATTATACTGTGCTCATCACAACTTAACTCTTGAGTCAACTTCAAAGCCTATGGTCTGTTTTTCAATTTTGACTGAGTGTGTCAATATTTTGATCCCCCGAAGGTTCAGGATGCCTGTTTCCACCGGTGTCCCATTTCTCTCATCGGCGGGTGCACCCAGCACCCCCTACAGGAGGGTCTGATAACCTACCGGGGTGACAGGGAAGCAAAACTGTTTGTGGAGAGAAATTGCGTCTCAAACGTTCGTCCTATTATCCCCTTGTTTGTCTTTCACTTCATAAGATGCAGATCTTAAGGCCACCCTAACAGATTAAATTAATGGTTTGCCCACGGGCGATGCTAGATCCTCCATGAATGCCATAGTCATGGTGCTCGGGAGCAAGTCAGAAAGACATCTGTGGCGGTAAACGTGCCACTGACAGCAAGTGGCCCTCATAAAATTTTGGCCAATTTCTTTTTTTTCCGCCCCAAAGTCTGGACTCACTTAAGCACCAAGGCTTTTCATGAGGACTGCAGTTTCTGTAGCATCATTTCAACAGAGAGGTTAGTTTAGTCAACGACCTTGTAAGTGAACAGATTTTGGAGCTATGCAGCTGTGGGGATCGTGCGAGATGAGTTGTCCGGGAGGAGAAAGTGGGCTTTTTTTTTATCTCGCTGAAGGTTTGCAGGAATGCTCTGCAGTTGTCTCCCTTCATAAACAGCTTCAGCGAACCCATCGTCACGCTCTCTTTTGTATCCCATTGTTGCTTGATCATGTCCATCTGGCATTCACATTCATTTCAGCGGGACCACTTCCCTTTGTTATCAACAAAGGGTGGGTGCCTGTCATAACGGGTGGTCATGATCGGCTCGACCAAAGTGACCCACTTCCGTTGTTCCAGTCACTCCCAGGCTGTCATTACCAACCTCTATATCTCGGTAAAGAATCTGGAAAAGATGTGTCTTTGTCGCCTTTAAAGGACACAGCTATTGAAATCTCTGGCCAGAATCCCTCTGTTTCGATCTTTTTTGATTGAGTTATAAATTCACAAGTATAAAAATTTTGAGCCATTAATTTTAATGAATGATTCTAATTAATGATTGAAATATAACTGGGGTAACATTGTACATTTTAAAGTGTGTTTAATGTCTGTCTGTCTGTCAGAATGTCTTTCTGTCTCTGAGGGTGTGTTTATCTGTGAGGATGTCTTTCTGTCTGTCAGGATGTCTTCCTGTTTGCCTGTTTTCTGTCTGTCTCTCTGTATGTCTGTGTATCCTGTCAGCCTTTTGAGAAGTATATACAAGCATGCATATAATATTACATGGTTATAGGTTACTTTTTCGGGTTTGGTATTTAAAGTGTCTTAATATTTTCAACCTAAAAGAAAAGATACATCCCCTTACATTTTCTGATTACTAAACTTTTTCAATCATTTTCAGTATTCTCTGCAGACTTTGAAGAAGGGGGGTGGCCTTGCATGTAGTGTACATGGGACAAGGAAGCCATTGCCATGGAGGGGTTTGGGTGGAGGAAATAAACTGTCTCCCAACTGACACACAAAATGGTGCAAGGAAGAGACAATTTCACGTTCTTTTTGGAAATGGCGGGTAGTCTATTGTCAACTTTTGCAGGGGAGAAGGGTACTTTTTAGAAGTGGTTGATATCTCAGAGGGTGGCAATTTCCTCTGAGGGCACACCACCCCCCCAAACCCCTTGTTAAGAACAATGGCTTTTAGCTGGTATGACAGACATTTATGTTTGTATCAGTCTTTTTCGTGTCGCTACTTTTGTTTGGTTGACCGTTGTTGCAAAGAAGCGGTAGATGTATATTGTAGTTTGCATATATTTTGCAATGCAGGATACAAAATTATGTCACTCAGAGAACCAGAAAAACTGACAGTCATCCAGCTTATTTGTTTCTGCATCCTTTCCGCTGGAACTAACCTTGAGCTGGTATGTCAAAAATGGGACCCTCATGGCTTGGGCTGTGACTGCCAGTTGGATGCAAACCACCGTTGTTGCAGGGTGAAACACCTCTGCATATAAAATGGTCAAAAGCTGATAGATATTGAGTCTGTCTAACCAAACACATCGCACCTACAATGTTTAGGAAGATTCAATATACCAGAGTTGTTTTATATTGATTGTCAAACATGTTATTGTTCTCATTGTAAACTTGAGTTCAACTTGGTACCTCACATGTTTACACTCCAGCAGCTCAGCGGTGACTAGCTACATTCCATGCCTCTCTCTCCAGCGGCATGCAGTTGCAAGTTTGGAACGTCTGCCAACGTTTGTGAAAGCCAAAGGATACAACTCAACTGGTAAATATATCCTATAGGGTTGGTGTTATGTTTTCAATCAAATTCAAAAGAGGTACTTGGTGTGAAACCTAGTTTTCCCGGAAAAACCAAACTGTGGACAAAACTAAAGTGTTTACCACACAACGTGAAGGCGGAGTCTAAAGCATACAGTGCACAAAACTGGAACTATCATGTTATAACTTATTGAAGCACATTTCTGGAAATAACACCTTGTGGGCAATGTTTATAGAATGGAATAATTTCAAAATTGCTATGAGATGATTACTGCCTCACTGATCTGTTTCTTAAAATGTAGATCTATGTGAGTACTTTCAGTTTTCCTTGATGTGGCGTGCAAGAAATGATAATTTCAACATCTAAATTGCTTTCCTGCAGTTCATCAGGGTGCAAACTGTGGTTCCTCACCCTAAGCTAATTTTTCGTTGAAAAAAAAAAAATTCCATTTTACTACATGTCTCACTTACTTGTCTTAATACAACAAATGCACTCCCATCTACCGCACCAACAGTACCGGTAATCCTTTACTCTGCTGTCAGTGCCATCCCGTTTACTGGACTTTCATCCCTTCTCATGAAACCAAGGCTATTCCTGATGTGATGGCTGTTCCCGTAGAAACAGCACAATTTTCAAGAACTCTGATGACGGCTAGGATGGTATAACTTACAAGCGTTATATTGACTCTAAGATGAACAGATTTGGAGTGGAAAACAGATGACAGAAATTTCTTTACTCATGGAAAACAATTCAATTCCTGAAATTTGCAAATAGGAAAATTAGTAAACAATTTCCTGAATCAGTCTCTGTTAAATCACATTTTAACAACTTGTGTTGTTAGAGTTGACGCTGTATACTGTATACGGTATACTGTATACGGTTTTGACTACTGGTTTGTTACTCCACATTTTGTAATATTTATAGACCTGCAGGATGGTTTGAATTGCATAATCTAAAGTATATAAAACTGTACAGTATCAACAGTACAGGAGTTAGAGAGCTCATGCTAAGTATGTGCTACTTTAGATAACACACTGGAAACATTTGTCCTCTGTGTTTACAACCATCATGCCAGCCACGCAGTCTATTTTAAAAATTTTGTAAAGTGAATAATCATCGATCTATAGAAAGAAAGGAAAAAGAAGTGGGTTCTTTCACATGTGATCAATGAGCGTCAGCTTTTTATCAGCTCTGGATATGATGGAGGGGTTTTTCTTTCGAATTGGTTGATAATTTGTCGTCAACAAATGGGATTAGAAGCTGCATGGAATAAAAAAATGCCTTGTAATTAGCCCACACACACCAGCACACCAGCATCCAAAAAGCACTGGGTGGTGTATGTGATTCCTCACCCAAAAGCTCCAAAAGAACTCCCAAACCTGTATGGACATGTGGGAAAATAATTTCTAAAATTGATGCAAATCTCCTTTCTGTTGATGTGTAGGCAAAGTGTTTGAGTTCAGAAAGCAAAGAACGGACACTATATATGAAGAAAGTGTGTAGTTCTCTTGTGATTTTCAGACTTCTTTTAAAACATGCCTGCTTTTACATGTATTTGAAATTTTCTACTTTGTTTCTTTTGCTCTGAAAATGTTTACATTGTTTTCATCACGACCGTCTTGTTCGTCTTGTCATCAAGGTGGAGGCTGTGCTTAAACCTTTCATTCATTCATTCATTCATTCATTCATTCATTCATTCATTCATTCATTCATTCAAGTTGTATGGATTATAGCATATAGCTGTTATAAGTGTACATGGAAACCCGTGGTTGGGTCATTCAATCATCAAGTAGGCAGTGCAAATCTTTCAAGAATTTGAAAGAAGCACTCGAAATGAGATGTTCTGGGAGAGTTTTGAAAAGTGTAGCACCTGAGAAGAAAAATGTATTTTAAACCACCCTGACTCATATGTAGGTACTGTATGGTTCATAGCACACAGTGAACTTGGGTCCCAGTGATTAACCGAGCTTAGCCCAAGGCATTTGGGATCAAACTCACCATAAATGTGATATCTCCACAGTTCACTGGTGAACGCACATCCCCCAGATCTGATGATGACCTATGGCAGCCTGAGTTTGCAAACTGAAGTTGGTTTTCGGCGAGTTGTTAATCAGACCTGAATGTAATCAACCCGTCATGATCAACTACGAAAGCCCCCTGTAATTTACTCAAACTAGCACACCTCCCTGGTGCATCAGGATTGCACAGTGTGAAGGTAGCGCTAGTTTGGAATAAGGCTGGTGGGTGCCATGGGTGGTGCTAAAAGTTTACTGGTGCTCTTGGCTCAACAGATGGTAGTGCAGTTGTTGTGTCAATACAGGCATGTGAGTCATTTGTAAAATAACCAATAGCCCTTTGTAGGTGGCCACTCCCTCTCTTGAAAATCTGGAGAAAAGACTGCCTGACCCACCTAGTTAGGAAATAAACCTTTAAACATTCTGATCGTTCAGGCCATTATCGAGAGGTTACAGTGAACTATGGCTTGCCTAAATATGGTGAAAAAATTGACGTAATACCAAGGCAAATGTTTTGATCAGTTGATCTCTCATGGTTAAAACAGACTTGGTTTTAATACTTGCCCAGATTCGGATGTATTTGATAATTGATTTTCCCTCTTTCTTCGACAAAAAGTGGCCACTCTTAGTAATGCCAGTGATTGTCTTGAAAGCTTGAACATTCTGTACATGCAGTCAACCAGTACAAGATGTCTTTCCTTTGGCTGCGGCTACCTGCAATCAAAGACTTGTGATTGCTGCTCTGGCCCCTCCCCCCACCCTTTTTGGGTGTCGCTCTTGACCCAGCATCTTCAGGGAATGTTATCCTCGAAATAAAAAACAGAAATTTGGAGTTGGGTAAGAAGAGGGAAAAAGGGGGAAAAAAAAGTGTAATTTGTTTCTCATCACATAACCTCAACATGGAGAGGTGATTGCCTTAAGGGAGTTGGTATACTGGAGAGACAAACCACAGAAAAGTACAGTTTGACTTTGTGTCATCTATTAAACGACATAACATTCACACTTGGGTTTCCACACGCAGCTTGCTCGCTGGCTGCCAAGTTTTCAAGGATCATAATGTAATTGACATTACAGCTAGCCAGCCATCTTGTGGCTGTACCAAAAATATTCTGCAAATGATGAGATTTTCTGCTGTCTGTTGCTTTTCTTCAGGATAATCTTTTGTAGATCAGGTATTCGCTAAATTGTTCCCCACGTTTTAATTTCTTCCTATTTTGGTGGACGTCTCTGCATCGCGTAGTCCATTTTTCCGTCGCACTTCAGATGTATTTGCATGAATGCCAATTCCCTCAGAAGAGGGGTTGCGGTGAAACATGTTTTTTTGCACCGTCGGTGTTGTTCGTGTTTGTGATACCTGCAAGGCTTTGTAACATGGTCAATGCATGACACTTGTCTGGTGGGACTAACTGTGCAAAACATCATATGCCTTTGGGAATTACCAGAATGTTGACATGATGGGACGAGGGATGGGTCCGTCAATCTGCTTGTGTGTAACGTCCTTCTTGCCGCTGCTGTGTCCCTGTTATATTTCTGCTGTGTCACAGTTTTCTTTTTTTTTTCTTTGGGTGGAGGAGAGGGGGTTTTGGTTTTTTAAAAGGCAAGTTTGTTTATCCAAATTGCCATTGAGGAAATTAAGGATGGCATTGATCCTTGGGGTTAAGGAATTTTTTTTTTCATAACATGAGAATATGGAAAAGTGGAGGTCATGGTACCTGTGTGTGATTCCAATTTTATGGTAATGGGTTCATTAACGAGCTGTAGAGGTATATGAGCTTTGAGAAATAACAATAATGTGCAGCGTCTCACAATGCCTCTCAACAAAACGGGTGGTATGCTGTGACCAAGCGTTCCTTGTCGTTGGAAGTTCAGCATGTCCTACTTTGTGTTAGAATCCATCAGCATGAATGTGGGGCTGTTTCATTTTTACTGCTCGGGAGTATCGGTCATGGTTTTAAGTCCGCCTCAAGTTTGAATTATTGAACAACAAGTGACATTTTAAAAGCAATTATAAAACAGAACTTTGAAAACATCAGTCATTCTTTTCATTCTTTGGCCAAGAAAATTTGGCAAACTTGTGTGGTTTTCCAAGAAGATGCAAAAAGCCAATGTTTCTATAACTTTGTCACTATTAAGATACTTTCATCTCCATGCAAAAATGTCAAAATTCTTGGGGGGTATCTTTCATCAGCTTACTCTGAAACCAGAGAGCTGAAATTCTTAACTATTTGTTTTTCTTTAACAATGATTATCTTCATTCTCCTTTTTGTATGTTTTAGGGAGGAAAATGTCACTTTTTGTTTTTCAAATGCACGTGAATTGATTGCAGTAGCTTGCTAGAGAGTATGTTAAAGTTGTTCGACCAAATTATTTCGGACTACTTTAAGTGCCTAGTCTCATCATATAGCGTGAATATTCATCTGATGAATATTCATCATGGTAAGATAGAGAGCAGGCTGTCAGTCAGGTCATAGATATAGAACACTTATATTGCCTGGCAGTCACGTCCAAGTGGATCTTACATTTAAGGGTATTTTTTGTTTGTTTTTCTAAACAGCATGCACTTCAGACTTCACACCAGTAGTATCAGTCAAGATATTGTTGTTTGAAAAAAAGACTGCTGCAGTTAAGAAAGATTTTTAGTTGCCTCATGGAACTACAAAAGTGTTACATAACACCAGCTAATTACTGCAAACTTAAATTCTTTTTTGACCCTTGAAACTGAAGTGTGTATTTGACCATGACATTTGACACCAGTAAAAAATGATATGGGGGGGTTTGCTGTAGATTGCTTTTGAAAGTCTTGTCAGAAATATGTCACAACATTTTGAAGTATAGCAAGGTTTCTTGTACTGGAGATTGTAAAGATATTAAAGGTTGTTCAATTCCTTTGCTGTGACATCACAGAATTCGATGTAACCAGTGCAGTGTTCCATTGTGAAATACAAATTTGTTTCAAATATCCATGGCTACCACACTGGACATGTTTAATGTTGTGACATATGGTTTCACCTCTGAGGATTGACCGCTTCTGTCAGTCACTTTTTTTTTCTTTTCATTTTAGCTGAAAACTCTCTTAATTGTTCTAAATTTTCTTTCATATGAATCACCTTTCATGTTTTGTCCGAGGTTTTTCTCCTGGATCGCACAAAATGATTCTCCAATATCTTGTCGATATATTGACGTGGTAACACTGAAGTCATCCTATCATTAGTTGGCAGTACTTTGACAAATGTATAACCAAGCGCTGGACACCATTTTCTCGGAAGCAGAAAGGTTTGTTCCCTGCTCCACCGCCTGTCATGCATGCTTACCTAGAATTGTGAGCAAAAAGTTTTTGATTGTTCCACAACAACTGCATCTCTTCGAGATCTTTGCACTCAAGCCACAGGTCGCAGCCCTTGCCCTCATCTGGTTGTGCCGTCGTCCGGGGCAAAGATGTATGTTTAAGTCCTAGCATTCTGCCCACCGACCCACTTCTGCTCCAGTGCTACCACCAAGTCACATGTACGAAGGGTCATCGGAAGTCAGCGAATATATCCAACTTTCCAAAAGAACCTGCAACATCTAGCTCTGCCTCGTTTTGGTTTGAAAACGTCCTAGTTACCCTCTCGGTTGGCAGCCAGTGGGATGCCTTTAGTATCCCCGCTGGTGTTCATCCATTCAGAAGAAAGGCTTCACATCAGAACCTCGGTCGCTTTCTTGTCACCTGATCATTCTGAATAGAACTTGACCTGAATTCTCCTGGCAGTCACGATGAACCCTGTGTGTATGGAACCTTTCTCCCGCTCTGATATTGTCTGTCAAAACTTTGGATATGTTGAGTAGTTACACAGGGCCTCAGCGGGACCGCTGCTCCTCACTGATCTTCACCCCTATCTTTTGTTACCTCCACTTGTGTTGTCGTTTATTATTTAAACGAGCCACCGCTCACTGTTCTGGACAAAAGCGCTATTTTTTTTCCGTTTCACCATAATCGAATCATTCTGTCTTGTTGTGCAGTGCTGTCATCTCCTTTTGTCGTCGTCGTCTTCTTCTTCTTTTCTTCCTCTGGTAGTTGCAGTCACCTTTTGGGTAAATGCCCTGCATTCTACCCTCTTGTGTTGTTTTGTAGGACATTTGAATCTATGGCTGACCCCTCCATCCACCTCCTCAGAATGGGAGAACAAAGGTCCTTTTCCGAAGATTGTTTGGCTATTCTAAACAGAGGTCGCGGGATCAAGCTGCCCAGAGGCAACATTTCATTCATAATTCTTTTTCTTTTTCCGTTTGATCCCGAATGAAGCTGTGCAAGACTATAAATGGTTTGCAAGAGAGAATCGGGTGCCCCTCTTTTGAATACAGGCATGGGTCGCATGTTCTTTTCTTTCCCGTCCGACGGTAACCTTGACTCATTTTTTTTTTTAGTCAGTCTTGATGCATACCATATTCTTTCTTTGTTGGTGTGTTTGTGTGTGATTGTACGTCTACGTTTTAGCCCTTTTACGTCAACATCGCATTGTGAATGTCTTGCTCTCTTCAAATCGCAAAGATTATTTTCTTGGTCACTTTTTTTTTTCTCATTTTCAGAATGCTGTAGCTAAATTTAAGAAAAAAAAGCGGAGAAGAATGAATTGAAGGTGATCAGATAGGTGGAACTTTGGAGGGTCTACGACCGTCGGGTTGAGAGTATACCGTAAGTGCATGGAACTTAATTGAAACGGTTCTGCAAACTTTTTTTCATTTCTTCAGAAAGTGATGGAGTACATTTTTTGTTTTTTTGTCTACAATGGTAGTAGCCTTGCAGCTGCTTTTCAATCCACCTCTCCATATTTCACAATGGTCCCAGTAGGATGAAAGAGACATTCGAGTGGCCGTTGGTATTTGGGTAAATGTTGGACTTCTTGAAGTTCAGCCATTAGGACCATCAAACTTCATTCGATTATTCGAAAAACATTCCATTTTTATGGATTTTCATGTGAAGCGATGCCGGTGCCTCAGGCTACCACGTAAATGCTTTAATCATGATGAGGATGCCCTGGTCCCGAAACTGCAGCCGTTCACATGACATGCCCCAAGACAGAACATGCTTCATCCTAGGACGCCATCAATGAGGGCAGTCTTCAGTTTGCATTGAACTGTTAGATACCTGCATTTCTCAGCGAAGACTCTATAGCCAGAATAAAACATTTTCTTCACATCTTATCCCTGCAGAACTAGTTTGCTCTCTTGAAACTTTGTATATCAACAATGCTTTGTAAAGGGTTTCTTAATATTCTTTCAGCCTATGAGTACAGCACATGTCGAACTGTTTGTGAATTCATGTTAAGACCATTCTTATGCAAAGCTTATCCCTAGATAGCATAAAAATTGTAGTTGTAATCATACTTTGTTCTTATATAGCACTTAACATCAAAATGAGATCTCAGAGCACCTCACATAAAGCGTAAAAATTCAAAACAGCAGTACGTTAAAAATCATGTAAATTGCAGACAGAAACAAAGGGTGGGTAAGAGGCAAAACACTGTTGATAGAATGGCATGCGTAAAAACTCGTACTTGAAAATATGAAAAGGGACATAAATGTTAAAATTAAAAGCCTATGGTTGAAACGGTAAGAAGATCATACACTGAAAAGGTGTATTTAGAGACAATAAATTAGGAAAAACAAAAACGGCATCTGTAAAAACTTTTAGAAACTTCAAAAGATGTAAAACTTGAACAAGAAAAGAAAGTGAGAGGACTTAAATTTCAAGCTTACTTCTACTAAAATGGTGTGTTTCTGAATGGATGTAGTGACGATTAGTGACGATGCTGTCTTTTGGTCATAAGGTGGTGCATTCCAGGGATCATTGGCAAAGTGCATGCAAAAATAGTTTCACCAATTGGTTTTTGGTTGAAGCTGACAGGATCAAGGGAAAACTTCACAAACAGACTTTTCCACTCTCTAGTCTTAATTGACAATCTGCAAAAACAAAAAAACCCACAAAAAGCTGAATGACTGACTTCTAGAGTTCTGACATAGTGAGGACCATTATCCAGGCATGGATCCAGGTGGGGGGGCACACCCTGGCATTTGCCCCCCCTTTTTGATGACGAACAATTCTTTCTTACCGAAGGGAGTCGATTGGTATGGAAACTATGGTTCACAGAAGCTGAGAAATTGCATCTAAACTCATCTAGAATTCAAATTTTTGTTGGGAGGACCCCTAGACCCCCCACCGTGACTTCACGCCTTCGGTGCTCATTCATCAACCTTCACCTGACAGTCTTTGTGTCCCCCCTTCTCAAAATCCTGGATCTGCTCCTGTTGCCATTTATGGTCATGTAGGTAATGACTAGAATTTTTAGTTCAATTCATGCAGAGACGTATACAACAAATGGAGATCCGTCAAAATGGGAGTGATGTGTTAGTGCCTTAGTCCAGTCTGTGAAACTATGGGTGCAGCAGCCAGAATTTTGAATCACTTGGAGACATGAAAGCTACTGCTCCCTCGCTTTCCTGTACGATAAACTTCTTCAGTCATGAAAATGAGATGTTACAATCACTTGCATGAATTTATCTCCCTGTGTTGGTGCGATCTAAAAGCTTACAAATTTTAAAATGATTAAGTTTTGGGTACAAGTAGATTTCAATCGATTTTCTTCGTCAAAATTCCTAGACATGTGGACAAAAGGTAATTTTTCCATTAAGAGTTGTCTGATGATGTGTTGTCTGATTATGTAAGTTTTGGTTGAGAACCAATAAATGGAGGAATTCACATTGTAGACATATACTTACCCCTCGCCACACTACTGCATCGGTTTGATGCAAACTGAGCGGATTGACTTCGAGGTCGGTGGAGCATAGGTCAAACTGATGCGGTAGTGTGGCAAGGGGTATAAAGTATAGTCACTCGTGAATACCCACGCCGGTGAGTTGTGGTGAAACAACCGGAAAATAAAGACTCTAAATACAAATTTTACCAATACAGTACACCGAGTAAGATGTAGAGTGGCAAGTTTTTGAAACATGATTAGACGTGGAGCGCAATTTATTGAAATACACGAGTTCCTAAATTTTAGACAACAGGGACAACAGATGGGTTTTTCATGAGTGACACCTGCTCTAAGATTTTTGATAAGCTTGTTTGATCTTTCCTGAATTTGCTGTAGAAATGAAACACTTCAGATTTGCTATCGTTCAGTGATGCTATGTCTACACAGGTACCTTTGCAAGCCTCGAAATATTCTTTTTTGCCGTTAAGGGGACTTGTATCGTATGTTAATACATTCAAATAATATGCATGTTGTAACTCCTCCTAAATATTCAATGTACATTGCCTGCAGTACTTATGAAACCAAACATGATGTGGAAACATGTCTACCATATTTCAGTGTTATGTTGGTATATATGTGTGGAAATTCCAAGTTTGCCTAATTTTTTCTGGATGTTTGATCATCAAACCCTTACACAAAGTTCCTTTACATTTGTTGTCTGTATGTTGAGATGAGTTGGTAAGCCTCAACAATAGCAAATCTACTTGTTGGTCAATTTAATATCAGATTATTTTAGAAGAAACTGAACAACATTTCTTTCTTGCAATGGTTTGTCTTTTCAGCTATGCCAGCATTTCAGGAATTCTCAGAGACCAGATCATACACACACTTCAGAGAAACGTCCCATCTCGCAGTCAGGCTTTTGTTGTCTTGACAATGCCACTGCCAGTGTGCCTACTGTTTTTATCTTGAAGGAAAGTCTGCTCAACCCAGACCTAGATAAAGTGGCTCAGACTCTTACGCCTGCCCCCAACGAATCGGCCCATGTGGCCGAACAAAGCGGGTCACTGTTACAAAAACATTTGTAACCTGGCCTACTGCACAACATAGCCATGTTAACATAATTTAGGTGATCAAATTGAAATTGTATTGGAAGCTACAAGACAGCTGATTTCAACTATGGCTCCCAGCAGGGGCTTCAATTATCAACTCGGCCAAAAATACCGGTTCGCGGGATGCTAAACTACCACTACAGCCATTCAAATTTCCACATTGATAATAACTTCAGTGTAGTCAGTTATAGCTAGGAGGCTGTTTCAAGCCTTGAAATGGGAGGTATGGGCTTCATCATTTGCTCTCGTATATGGCTTGGTGATGCGGTAGGTGCTGTACCACACAGGGTTTGCTGTTGCCAGTCACATTTTGTGCTCAAATGCCACACTTTTCTGATAAGCGTGCCCTAATTCTTCAGAAACGTCACTCAGAAAGGGCACGTTACCAGGGTTCAACTTTGTAGTGCATCTGGCACGAGTTCAGACAAAAAAGTCTGTGAGTTCCTCATCCTAGTTTTCCTTTTCCTCCAAAGTAGATCATCAAACTTTTGAAAGTGTAATGTTAGCTCTTCAGCGTAAGTTTATCAAATTTTAACACCGATAGGAACACTGCTGCACGTGTGCTGCCTACTACGCTGTGTGGTGCATTCTGCCTCCAAATTTTGGGAAAAGTGCACACCTCGGCAGAAATTTGTGGCTCTCGTTTCACATTCCACACCCTGAAAGTTACCTCTGTGGTACAAAGGCAAAACCAAAGTGCGAAAAAGTGTCTGTTACTTTGTGATTAGTTCCTTTGTGAACTTCAGACGGTCACCACTGAAAGAAAGCACAAACAACTGTGCAATGTTGATTAAACTGAATTTTCAAATATTTCTTTGTCAGCTCTATTCAATCTGCAACTGCATTTAGCATATGCAGAAGTGTAAAAGTACGTACTGTATCCCAGTTCCTAGAGAGGCAGTATCATGGATATTTCCCACGTTTGTCGAAAGTGAAACTGCTGCGTGATTACCATAATATCTGCATTCAATCGTAGACACTACACTCATACCTTGCTTCCCTAATGCATACGCCTTTGCAAGGGGCAAAAACAGGAGGGCTGAAACACCATGTGGAAGCGACTCGAGCGAAAGGCAAACGAGGGCGTCCTAGACCTGAGAGGGGGCGGTTCTGGTTATCGATCTTGAGGATGTTAAGAACAGGACTAAATGGATGCACCAGTGAAGCAAGGGAGAAAGTGTAATCACCTCGTGAATTCCCACATGTGAATTGCGGGGAATTTAAGAGTTGGCGCTATTAAGCAAGTGGAAGTCACCCCTACACTGCCCATTCTAGTCGTCGTGTCAAGGCCATTGGCATTTCAACTTTACATGTTTGTTCATTAAGTGGTAAAGTTCACTGAGGATAGCAACCGTTGAAGCCCCTTTGAATTGAAACAGTCAGATGACAGTGCTAATTAGTAAAAGGGATCCATTTTCCCAGCATGGCAGATTTCTACCAGGTACTGCATTAAGGCAATGGAAATATTGAGGGGGGGAAGGTGGGGAGACAATGACCTTCCTTTAGTATCTGACCCCAAAGGGAATGTATTTCCATCCCTCTGTAGGATGGTGATTTGCAGGCATGCAAGTTTGACCTTTTGGATTTTGCTCCTTTCAAAATCTCCCAAAAAAATTTGAGGCCCCATCTTAGACAGACAGTTTAAGGAATGACAGGTGCTTCCTACATACATTCATTTTGAGAAATTTGCTTGAATCAAGTGAGGGACTCACATGCACTGGGCAAAAGCAATTACTCATGTTACATTATTTGCGATACACGTCTCATTTTAGCATGAAAACCAGAAAATGATCATGTTCCAATTTTCTTTCTTTTTTATGTAGCCACAGAATTTTTGCTGTTGGGAATATAGCACATGGCACATGTATGTAAGAAATTGGGGCCTGCAATACATTTTAAATTTGCATTGAAGTATTATTCCTGCACTGGAACATGTGTTACAAATTGAGTTGTGAGATTTTCAGAGGGCCATCTCTACCTTTATTCTGTACCCACTTAAAGTACATGTGATCGTCACAGGTTGAAGGCAAGAGAGTTGAATGCTGCACGACTTTTTGACAAATTTGGCAGTGGCTTGTATCACTTTCAGTTCTGTGTCACTGACATCTTTAGATAATGCACGATCAAGGGATGGGGGACTTTACATGATTTACAAATGATTCAATTTCACAACTGCTGTTTTCAAATTTTCCTTCGTTGTGAGAAACCATACTTTCCTCCATTCAAATTCCAGGCAAATCTTGTCATTATCAACTTCAAGTAAACTCTCTCTGTGGCTGCGCGCTCCCTGCCCCTCCCCGCTTCCTCATCATAGTCAACAAAGGACAACATGATGTTGTTGGAATTGTTTCGTCCAGCAAAGCAACTTTTTGATTTCGTTAGGATATAACTCGCAGGTAAGATTTCCGTCCTTAGCGCAACCTATCACAGCACTCTTTCTTTCAGTGGTGTATCCAGCCAAGTACCACAAGGGCACCTAGAATGACACATCTCTAGCTCTATGTTGCTGAATCTGTACCACTTCAGACAAGGTAACTGCAGAATGACATAATTCCTGAAAATATGTCAATTGTGGGGTTCTTTGATGTTCTTGACTGTAGTCTTGGCTTGGTATCCTAATTTAAAATGTCATTTCAAGAAAACAAGCCAAAAATACACCTCTAAATAACACCATGTATCCAACATAGTGATCCACCTGCTAGACATCTGTTTACATGATACATTTACATGCCTATGCTACTCTCTTATACTCCGTCATTTGACTTTGCTTACAAACAGTACCAAGGTCACAGCATGTTAATTTAGGTACATACTAATGCTTTCAACAGCAGAAATCTTAGGTGCAAGTTGTTCTCAAGTTTGAAATGGGAGGGGTCAGCACAGTGAGTTTACCTTATCATTACATTTGTGAGGTATTGCTTGTACTAAAACCCCATCTAAGTGAGTGTTTTGGAATTTTACTAACTCCATAATCATTGATCAAATCCTTAGGTGCATCATTGTAGGTGCAACATAAATGTATGATGACTCTTTTGGACCTTAAAAAATGGACTAAGAAAAGCAAAATGAAAAAAATTGCATATTAATGTTGGGGATTTACACAATGAGCTGGTGATTTTACACTCAGCATTCATCTGTGCACTAGGTTCCCATATGAGGTAGCATGTCATTTTTATGCTACACCTGGTACGCTACAAACCCAATTAAAGGCAACAGCTTGTCAGCAGAATGGGAAAGATTGTAGTATTTACTTCACTCCTCACTGATCTGTCTCATCACAAAAAATGCACTCTGATCTTTCACGAGAAGAGTGCTGGCAACCATTTTAACATGCGTCCTTCATAATTCAACCAGTTCGCATTTTCTAATCTCAATTCCTCAAGTCGACAACGTTCGGATTTTTTTGGATTGTTAATCTGTATCGGACCATGATTCTTTCATCTCTGCTCAAAAAAAGTGAAAAGCACAAGATGTTTATCCCACCTGCACACATCATGAATCTATGCTAAAAATGGCACAAGTAAATTTTCGGCATGGTCTGACATAGTGATGGCTTTTCAGGGTTTGTTCTGGCTTTCAGTCACATGGGAATATCTTTGAATCTCCTCAAGCCCTGGAAACATTTGAAATGAGTTTTTTCAAGGAAGTTTATGCTCTCAGTGGAGGGGAGCTGGAGGGCACATGTTCACCACAGAGAATTGTGTTTGTATGACATGGATGAAAGGAGAGGCATAATAGCGGCCTCTCTCTGCCTTAAGTGAGGCAAGAAAACATTAGTAAAAGAAGGTGGCATAATCTACACCTTGTCATGAAAATTGCATTGTTTTGAAATTCCTCAAAGCTGCACAAGTGTGTGATTGTCACAGCTGGACATTATGGTAAATGCCTTCTCAGAAACAAGGTAGTAGTTTGCTACAGGAAACATTTGCGTGTCGGACCTATGCGCAGCGACGTCCCAGCTTGCATAATATCTTAGTAAAAACATCCCTTGCCAAAACAAAGTCACACCATTCAGTGGTAGCTTCAGGAGGGGTAGCGCCTTACGGTAAAAATATTGATGTTGCGAACACACCAGGGTTCGTCATGGAACATGTTTGTTGTGGAAGCATTAATTGCAACAGACATAACATAGACCAGTGAGCATATGATAGAGTCATTACAAACATAGTTTACACGCGCCACCCGTCGTGTTCCTGGTAACACCCGCTGGAGGTTCTTGCATTGTTGGTGGAACGGTGCTTGGAGGGGAAATGGCCTCCATTAATGTACAATGTGAAAAACCATGCATCTCGATAAAAAGCGAGCACTAACGAGCTTCCGAGTTGGCAAAATTGAATCATCATCATTAGAACTTTGGAATTGAATAAGTTTGCAGTTGATACTAACAACATTAATCAAAATTACGTGACAAAACCCGTGGGATGTGTATTTTTTCTTACCACCATACGGAGTGACTATGAGAACATCGGGATGCAGACTGTGTAGAATGGTGTGCAGGCAATTACATTTGGTGTCCTTATAAGGTGAACGGACGGAGCTTAATGAGAAAATGGAATTGAACTTTTTGAAAGGTCACTTTTGCAGTTGGTACCAAAATATGCCACATCTAAGACGCATGGAAATGGGAACTAATGGATAATACTCTGCTTAAAGGGTACGGTACTATGGATATGAGAAAAACATTTGTTTGCCGGTCAGAAATAAAACTCCACAAAGACCTACAGAGATTGTTAGTTGTATGGGGAATAGCAGCTTCTCGGAGATACAGTTATACACAAGAAACTTACAGTCAAGATGTACTATAGGTCCACAGTAATTTTAACTTTTGGCTCTTGAAACTGAGCTCTATCTTCCCTTTAAAATGGAAGCTTAGCTTTGTAGTCATACAAGAAATGATGCATGGATATGGATTGAAATGCTGAAATGCATTGCTTCCAGCCACATTGTTGTCTTTTGTTGATGAATGCAAATCCAAACTTCCTCAATGTATGATTTTCGCTGTGTATTTAACTCAGACCATCTGTACACATGCCGCTCACAAAATGCGGATTACGTCGGGCATTGAAGTCATCTGATGATTATGCTTGTTGTTCATCTTCAGGTCCAGCAATGCAACAGGCTCAGCATCAAGGTGTGAAAAATGACGAGGAAGTCGCATTACGTAGGTGAGTCATTTATCAAATTTATGATTAACTTGAAAGTCCAATGTTTTATGCTAATGATTCAATTTAGAGAGAGAGAAATGAAAAAAAAAANNACATGTATGTATTATAGTAGATCGAGAGTTTGAATACCCAGCGCTTTACACGTACATAGTGCTAGTGCATAGGTACACGTAGCTAGGCGCAGCACACGCAGCCATGGATGTGTAGATAACGTGTTGTGTAAAGGTAGCAGTCATGCATCAAAGTACATATTTCCATGCAGATCGCATGTTCGTCAAAGTAATCCTTTGATTTCATTTTGTTTGTCAGATCAGCACGCCAACACTCTGAGCATTTTGTAATATAGTTCTAAGAAACCTGTCACAATCATTTCTTTTCCTGCCAAAACGTACTGTAAACAACTCAATTACTTGGCTAGTGTATACACGACATTTAACAGTAGAAACATACTAACTATGGGTATTACCAAAAGCATGGAAAATGACATTGTCATTATATATCATCGCTCAGTCCACACATGGTTGCATAAGTTGAAATATTAAGTCACATTATATGAAAAGCAAAGGTATACATAATAAGTTATGTCGCACCTTGGACTAACATAACCTACCGTACCGTATTATGTGCCCTATTGACCCATGACGTCACCGATCGGGTGAACAGCACGTATCATATACATCAGTCTGAACTTACCTGTCTCTGCACAACTAATGCGTGCCCCTCTGCACTAGCATTACTACTGGTAACCTTCGACCCCCACCTCTTCCTTCTCCCTAACCAGAAATGGACTAGCTCCTCCTTCCCGAACTACCACCCAAAAGTGCTAGTTGGTGTTCACTACAGCTCTTGCAAATTTGGAAATATTTCACCTTTCTATCTTTCTAAGGGATTTCTACTATCGCAGATCACTTTTGTAGAGACTGTAGATGCCTCCAAACCACAAACTGCTCAAAGTTATGGATTATTTATTGGGTTATTTTGGGTCTTTTGCTTTCTTTTGCCTATCGTTTTATTTGCGCCCAAAATTTTGTGTTGGTAGCAATTTCTAGAATGGCGGTAGGACTCTCCGTCCTTCTCTCTTCCTCCCATTTCCCATCTTGAAGAGGGAGAACCCCTCCATTTCCTTCCTTTTGCTATTATTTGCCTTGTATTTTGCCATACTTCTTGCTTCCCCCCCAATCATGGGAATTCAGTTCATGTAATATTCTCGTAGTTCCTACTTCATCTCCAGTGTTTTGCTCTTAGGTTTATAGTGTATATGCCTTGGTACCTACTAATAAACCTCCCAGAAGGTTACCTAGTCGTTTCCCTGGGGGTTCCTCCCACTTTCCCTTGGGAACCGAGTTTTCATTGACAGTTTTTTGCATTTTTGTCAATTTGTTGTCATTTTATCCCAACAGCACCTGTTTTACTTGCAGTTTAGCTGTATTATGCAATTTTGTCACTTATAATGCAATCTATCACTGCATGTCGTAATTCTTATTTTAGTGCACATTTACATTTTGTAATATTGCCGCCTCATAACAGCAAGTCTTGGCTTCCAGACATTAACTGTGAAGTGCAGTAATTGCTCCCTTTTTTGGCCAGGTTGACACTGGGACTTTCATGAACTGTGCCCCAAGTGCCGATTCTGTAATAGGAAGGCGCTTTGCCTGTTCTGTATCAAGTTCACCCCAGAGCAATGGCTGGAAATGGACTCCTGGCTACAGGGATGCCAACAGAAGCTTCAGTTCAGGCTGGACCAACTCCTCCAGACCTTGAGCTGTCAACAAAAGCCACCGGCCATGATCCCATGCCCTCGGTGGAATCTGAGGCAGGGGATTCTCCGTCGTTGGTTCTGGCGGCCGCTAGATTAGTTTCAGAGCCTAGTTCGGAAGCCAAAGGAAAACAACCAATGAAGTCCAAACCAAAACCAAGAAACGCTCCGGTTTGCAACTGGATCCCACTGGGAATGGAGAAAGCCAAGATTGTGGCATCTGCTGTGATGCAGCCTGTTGACTTAGGTGCCATCCAACCGCCAGTGCCTGGCCAAAAACCACACAAAGAGATGTGGACCAATGGGATCCAGCTAGTTCATGGAGCAAATCTCAGACCTGCTGAAACCCTTCTTGAAAAAGACGACGGGTCTGCAAACCCCCTCTCGGAATGCGCGCAAAACAAACCCAGTCTCTTGAAGGGAACTTCCAGAACCACAGTCAGAACTGGACCCAGACACTCTAGATTGCTGCCCCTCAGACGAATTTTCAGACCTAGAGTGTCATGCATTCAGACTCCAGGATGACACGTGCCAGTTGCCCCAGAGCCGAGGAAGATGACCCCAGATGCGAGGGGAGCCACATTCACCCCCATAGCTAGTTGCATTAGCAATACAGGTCGTCAAGACACACCTCAGACTCCAGGACCAAACCCAGGAGGCCCCTGCTCCTGAGAAAATTTCGAAGCTCATCCAGACCAACCCCTCATCCACTCCAGCCCCACTCGTGCCTGTGGATGTGGCTTGCTTTGAGAGATTTGAGACCATGGCCACCAGAAGGAGATGGTTGGCCTACCCAGACAAACACAGGAAGTCCTTTAGGGTTGCAGATGTGGATTGGAAAGCCCTCCTCCAAGCCCCAACCCTGCAGTTGAAGAACAGCTTAGAGTGGAACAGGGCTCCTCTCCAGTATTTTAAATACTGGAATCAAAGAGAGCTAAAAGGTACATTCTTTGAGATCAACACTGCCACTAGATCGGGCCTGAAGTTCTCCTTGATCTTCTTGCTGATTGCTACATACCTTATGAAGTTCCACGAACAGCTCCTTGTAAGATGACCCCCAGATGTCTTGATGGGAAAAGGCTACCTTCTACCACTCCTTGGCCCACTAGTGAGACTGGTGTTTGATCAATTCTCCAAGATCGCCATCAAAACTATCACCTCCAGGTGAAACAGGCTATTGGGCTATACCAACGATCGTTCTGGATCCTGCAATGAGTTTCGACAATGACTGCAATGACTTTGACTGTGACAACCAGCCTAAGTCCTCGTTCCAAGCTCAGCTCTAGGGATGCCCACCCTGATTAATCTGGAGGTCGGCGGTGATTGTGATTGTTTGCATCCCTGATCAACCTGGAGTGGTGGGTGTTGGAAGTCATCTCCAATGGGTACCAAATCAAATTTTCCCTGGCTTCTTCATCCAGGTAAGGGGAAAGTCACACCAACACCCTCCAAACCAGTCCAACGCTTGGCTCTCGAAGATGAAATCTGGACTCTGATCCAAAAGGCGCAGTTTCTGAGGTAACCGGAGAAGAGTAGCCCCTCCTTTGGTCAACCTTCTGCCCCACCAAGGGAAAAGATCAATCGTGGTGCGTGATCATGAACCCAGAACCTCTAGACAAAACTTCGTTCGTTCAAAACACTTCCGCATGGAGACACTTAACAAAAGGTTAATGGGCGACAAGCATCAACTTAAAGGACACCTACCTACACATCCTAATGGCTGTAGACTCCCAACGCTACCTGACGGTCAACTATCAAGGAACGGACTTCAAATTGAAGGCCCTTCCATTTGGCCTGTCCACGTCACCAAGAGTCTTTCCACATCACCAAGAGTCCTTCCAGGATTGCAGGCATAGTAGTCACCGAACTTAGGAAGAGGAGTCAAACTCTTTGCCTGTCGCAATGACTGGCTTATTCTTGGGGAGTCCCAGGTCATAGCCGAGCAGAACGTGATAACACTTTTGCTGGAGTCCCTAGGCTGGGTCATCAACCACACCAAATCGAACCTAGTCCTGGCCCAGACTGTCCACTTCCTGTGTGTAGTATTGGACTTCATGATGGGTGTAGCATCCCCTTCAGACACCATGGTTCAGAATCTCTGACAGAGTGGTCACAAAACTTCTGTTGCAGCCTCGCAGGGCAACCTGGTCAAAGGCAACTGGCTGAGGGCCTTAGGTCTCATGGCGTTTATAGTCAACATTACAAAGCTCTGCAGGCTCCAGATGCTCCTGATCCAGTTCATCTCCTACAGAGGTACAAAACAATGGCACGCAAACTGAACACCCTGGTTCTCATGACGGAGGATGTCTGACCACACATCGAATGTAGGCTTCAGAACAGTTCTTCAGGGGGGAGTCCTGTTCTCAATCCATTGACGAATCACAAGGAAATCACGAGGAATCACAATTATCAACGGGCGAACTAGACCCCAAAGAGTGGTCGCTGTGAACCAATCTATGCGAGCAACTTTTCAAGACCCTCAGCCCTCACTCATAGACCTCTTTGCATCTCAGAGAACGTGAAAGTGCCAGCGTTCTGTATGAGTTTCTTCCATGAACAGGCCCTCAGGACTCCCTGTCATTCCTGTGGGACAACCTTGTGGTGTATGCCTTCTCACCAGTTCTGACTGATCCTGTCAGTCCTGAACAAATTCAAGTGCTCAAACGTCTGGATGATTCTGAATAGTGCTGTGTTGGCCCAGACCACAGTGGTCCCTGGACCTAGTAGCTCTTCTCATGGATCGCCCGATCTTATTCCCCGAACTTCCGTATGAGCCTTGAAATGATATCTAAAGAGAAGTGATGAGCTCAGGAAGTACATCTCACTGTTTATCTTACTGAGGCCTCTGTATACCCTAGCTTCCAAGGACACAATTTTCAGGTGGCTCAAGGACCTCATCTACCCTCATGTCCCCAGAGGGAACAAATTAAGCAAGAGCCCATGAAGTGTGGGGAGTGGCCACCTCCACTGCCCTCTTTGCCAGAGTCTCCATAGCAGATGCAGACTCCGGGTGGGGTCTATTTGCCCTCGGGGGTTCTGTCCTTAGGAGCGCTAGGCTCCATATTGGCGACCATGGCCATACTTTTGGGGATCGTTGTACTTGGGGAAGGTGGATGTAGTCCATTTTGGGTTTAGGCAAAGGTAGATGCGGGGTAAAGTTTACCAGCAGTGATGCTAGCCTGGTAGAGAGACGTACCTTAGTTGTGCAGAGACAGGTAAGTTCACCATTCGTAAATATCCAAACCAGGTGAGTTTTGGGATGTTTACCGTATTTGGTTTCCGTTGCTTTTCATTGTGTGTATTCATTATGACCAAAAGATACAAAATTTTGGTGCACATACAGGATCTACTAGAAAATGACTTCAAGGTGTGATTTAGCACAGCTGCAACCTTGAAATCACAGAGGCAAAGTGTAAAACAAAGAAATGTATACCAAACACAGTAGGGATTACCAGATGAGTACAAGTGTTACTCACTGTAGTACTTAAAAGAAAAGAGACTAAGACTCAAGCTGTTACAAAAGAGAAAGAATGCAGGAAAACAGGAAGCAGGAAACAGCATTTTGCCGGGTGATGTCTCCTGGAGGCAGAGAAAAGGAACTTGTTATTAAGAGATTTTAACTGTCAGTGGGTGGGTAGGTACAGGTGGGAGGGAGGCACAAGAGTTACATTTCTTATGCCTTGTTTTATGTTAATACAGAACACAAGTTGAGAATGTGTGGCTTTTATAACTTACTGATTACTGTACATAGAAATTTAAAGCACAATGTTGGTTTTTTGTTTTTCCATCTTTGGCAAGGGTTTCCCTTTCTCTTAAAACTTGTCAACTGTCATTTGGTATTCCTTCATGGTGTGTAGGACAGATATCAGTCCTTTTATCTTCCAGTATCTGGTCCATGTTTTTTTTTTTTTCAACTTTGTGAATACTTTTTTTTGTACAAACATGCGAGAAAGCCTTCAACTGTTGTGTTAGCGAGACAATGAAGTTACATCTCTGAAAATGTGCAGTCATATTTTGAGAAAGGTCCACTCACCTTTCAAGTTCCTGTGTGTACTAGATGCAGAGTGGCTTTTTGTCATCAAGAGTACATTTTCAAACCAGTGTATTTTTGGAGGAACATCTTTGTCGCATCCGATCACACAAAAGCATTCTCTGTCAGACACTTTCTTCCTCTATCTTGTGTCAAAATTCTTCCGTACTTCTTTTCTTCTTCCAATTACGGCCAATCCGATGCCAATCGCAACGAATGTCTGCTACCATGAATACATACGTGAAAATGTCACTCTAGCTCCGTGTTAGTCATGCGGGACTCGCATTGGTCATGCATTGGTCACAGATACATGTTTGCAGAGGAGTGGCTGTGGTAAAAAAAAGGGAAATAAAAAAGGGGAAAGAAAAAGGAATATGTGCCATGGCCTTGACCCACTAAGAAGGTCTGTTGAGTTGATACCTACTATAATACCACAAGGATACACAAGGTCGCCAAATGCAAACAGCCTAATGCCACCACCATGTCATCGTGGTGAGTATCTTTTCTTCGAGTACATATGTGATATATTGCATGGGGTTCTGTGAATAACTGAACAGCTTTTGAACCTGACCTACATCCAGGCAACAAAAGTCAACTGCCCAGGGGTTCCTGGCTGTAGAATGAACAAGACTTTTGCATTCTGAATGCAGCTGTGAGCCTGATATGATACTCCACAGGGTGTATTTTCTATCCTCTCGGCTTAGTACATGTGATATTGGACATGCTTGGAGTCGACACATAATTGGAGCATAATGAATGCTCAATCCCCACAGCCCTGCATCAGGTTGTAAAGCAGTATGCCAAGTTGTTAATGCAAAGGATTTTTTTTTTTTTTCCTCGTTAAGGGAAGGTAAGGTTTATCGGTGTGAGTCAAATATCTGCATTCTTCCATTAAAAATGACATTTACAGAGAATCTCAACTTGAACTCCCATTGACTGCTTGCTTTTTTGGGCCGGTTGGGTTTACCCTCATTTGTGGCAATGGAAGAAATAAAGCATTCCATCGCAAAGTCATCTTGGCTTTAAGTCGACAGAACCATCGTTAAAAGTGACTTTATCAAGCAGATCACCATTGAGAGAGAGTTTGAAAGTTAGCATTTTACAATATGTAGAAATCTGGCATCATTGAGTAGAACTGCAGGTGCACTCCAAAAAACAAAGAATAGTAGTTGGTTCTACCAGTGTGAGGATGTATGGCAATTTTTTACGCAGACAGACTTAATGCACGCCTTTTCTTGTACTCATGATCAAAATTTGAGTAATTTAAGTGTGGAATTACCCTATAATACTAATAATAGTGACATGTTCTTTGGCCACAAGTAACATCATTCATTGATTTAAAGTTGAAAGCATTCTGAAACCATACTGTATTCCTACATCCTTTGATGTGAGGAAGTCAAAGATTGACAATTATCTGTGGATGGCAGATTCATGGTTCAAGCAAGCAATCACGTTGTTAGAACCATTTCTGTGTGATATTTGAAAAGGTGAGTGTGTATGGATATTCAAACTGCTTCAGAGGCAGAAATTCAGAAATTTTTGTGGCCCATCTGTCTGATTTCACACGGAGACATTTTACAGAATTTATTACTTTATTAATGTTTAGCGAAAAAAGTATGTGTATTGATCAAATTTTCACAGTTTATGAAAACAGTATGTATTATAGAGAATGAAACCTTTACACAGATGCACATCATATTGACTTTCATCAAAGATTTTGGGGATGTGAAAAAGGAGCAACATAGCCAGGTAAATATTGTAGGGGAGGAAGTCTTGAAAATGAACCATGATTTAATTGTGAACTGTGCCTGCATCAGTCTGTTTGATAGTCTGCATCCCACATCGTCATAACTGAAACTTGGAATCCTCGCATTCCCGATCACCGACCCCACACAGCACATGATCGTTGCCTGTTATGCAACCTGCATAATGTACGAATGCACTGAAGCATGGAAATGCTGGTAGGGTTATGGAGCCTGGTGCTTACCAGTCGAGCACGGCTGCTATTGTTCAATCACAAGAGGACTCAGTTGGATTTGGCAGAGGTGTAGTCTTAAGTTAACAAAAGGGTTTTTTGTCAAAGGAAGGCTTGGTTGTTCTTAGTTGTAACCGCTGAATAAATATGCAAACAAGGTTAGCTCAAAACAGAAACTTCAGGTACAACAAAAAATTTTTGACAATCGTTTTCACGCAAAAAGAGTGGAAAGACACCTCATGGCCATCTGTAAAACAAACGGTTGTCAAGCAAATGGCACCAAAATTCTCCCCAACATTTGTGCACACTCCACACAGCTAACATTTCCTTTTTCCTCCTAGCACAAGCCTTGGATTTTTAAAACTATTTTTTCCATTAACAAAGATGACATTCGAGTAGTGCAATTTGAACATTTTATTTTGAACAATGTTTGCAATCTTCCTGGTTGAAACTGCTGTGTGACAGTAGTTACAGTAGTCATCAGGCCTATACTGTTATTACTGCCAAATGCGTCTCAAAGTTACAGTGATCGATTCATTGATCATATCACTTTAAAATGACTTGAGAAAATAAAGTTAAGCTTTGAAATTAATTAGGAGATAGTTTTCAAAATGTTTAATAATGTATGCAAAATTTTGCAGTTCAGTCCCTTAAAACTTTGTTCAATTACTATCTGCATTATAGGTGTTGTACAATATCCTAGCCCAATTCACGCAGGAACAAGATTGCTTGCCGAAACAGTTTCAAAAATATTTGCGTCTGTCAAGGAAGCACAAAACATTTACGTAGCATGTTAAAAAAACTCTATACTAGCAATCTGCAACACAAACCTTTTATTCTGTGACTTTCTGCTTTTGGGTATTTTTCTGTATAGCCACTTGGGGCTTTTGCCATTGCGTAACATGTAAACATATTCACTAAGAGCTTAACCTATATTCTAACTGGAAATACAAATTCACAGCTCCCGAGTCTACCCAAACCTGATGTGATTGAAACTAGACTCAGACATATATTTGCTTGTTTACATACATGGACTTGTGAAAGAATCCACATGAAGTCATAGAAAGTGCTATTTCAAATTTTTACCCCCAATGACCCCCACCCTGTTTCATTAATCCCCCTATTTTCTTGTAGTTTTTCATCTATATTGTGGAAATGGTATGGAGAATAGATTAGTAAAACACTACCAAGTCACATTCTTTAACAGCTGCTGTCGTTTTTGCAACACTGCCCTGTCCCCCCCAAAAATGATCAAAGTATTTTCATGGACTGTCCCACCTTCCTCCCTGCCAAAAATTAAGACAAGAGGGCAATTCCATGGAGTTGCATCTCATCCCTATCGTTGTCCACAATCATTTTCTCTTATGCACATATGTATTATAGTAGATCGAGAGTTGGATTGAACACCCAGCGTTTTACATTATACACGTACGTAGTACATAGGGTCACATAGCTAGGCGCAGCACACTCCGTCATGGATGTCTAGATGATGCGCAAGTGTTGTGTAAAGGTAGCAGTCATGCATCAAAGGACATAGTCCCATGCACATCGCGTATGTGTCAAAGTAATCCTTTGATTTCCGTCATCAGGTCAGCCCGCCACCACTCTGCACGTTTTGCTGTAGTTCTAAGAAACACGTCACAGTCATCTGCATTACTCAATTTCTTTTCCCGCCAAAACGTACTGTAAACCACTAAATTCCTTGGCTGCTGTATACACAACATATTACAGTGAAAACATACTGAACATGGATATTACCAAAAGAATGTTAAATGAGAACTAATAATAGATATAAGACAGTCCGAGTCGCTGATGGTGAAGAATCAGTTTGGACATGCGGCGCAATACTGCAGGTGATGCAAGGGCCTCTGGAATGAAAGACTGAAAGCATTTTACCACGCATATCGTGGACACGTGCCAGTGGATGAAACATCTGTTCCATGCCATGTTACTATCCCATGCATCTTCTGCCGTTTTCCTTCCCAGTGCAGCTCTTCTTTTGCATTCAAAAGATTTCAGAGTTATTACTGAACTTTCAAAAGCAAATTAGTGTCAAATCTCCAGGCAAACGAGTAACATCTATCCAGTGAATTCATAGGGTTTTTTTTTTCGGACCAGCAGACAGTTCAATTTGACCGTCATACACATGATACTTGTATGCACTCCCCAAAGTAGATATACAGTAGCTTGCATACACACTCTCCATTCTGTGACATCATCAATTGGGCTGTGAATTTTGCAGTATTTTTGGTTCACCAGGGTATTTCCACAGGTGGGTAAAAACTGTGTTTTCCTTTTTTCTAAAACCTATGAGTGATGTGGAAAGTGACAATTTCTATTTGTATATGTTGATTTCTGTCTGTAGATGTGGAATTTACCAACTTTTGTTGTTTCAAATGAATAGGGGGCTTTAATTATCATAACCAATGTATCATTAACGAAGAAAACTGTACGGTCTGACCGGTAGAAAAAAGCAATTTTATTGTAAATGCTGAAAACAGGCTAGTAATCCATTTGAGTTGGTGAGGTAAGGGGTGACCACTTCTGCTGTTTTGTAAGCTCTGCCACTAGTTGCACTCAGGGAAACTTTTTCCACATCAACGAGTTAATTAAATCATAAACATAAAGAAACCGATTGTTTAACATGTTGTGAAACAGGACATGTATGATACACAGGTCCAGAACCCCAGGAGCCCAGCTGCAACCATCAAAACACCTGTTCATTGCCAATGCCTAAAATTCTTGGCTGGTCGCCAATAAAGCTTAGCATTAAAATTTGTTCGTAGTCTGCAATCAGGTCAGTGATCAAGTTCCAGGTAGTCAGCAAATGCCTGCAGTACTGTGACAAACGTGCGGGAGTGTAAATAGAAGGCAGAAAAAAACATACGGCACTTTCGCAACGAAAACTCAGCAAGACTCAGGGTGAGGCTGATATGTGGCGGCCCCCTTTCGTAGCACGTGAACTCAACCAGAATGAAGCCATCTCTCTACACATTGACACTTTGAATCTAATTGTTTTAAGACACTAGGATCAATAGGCAAACCAATTAAATATCTCTTTTGTTTTGTTCTTAAACTACTGTAAATGAACTGTTGCAGGAGCAGCAAATATTTGATTGTTCACTTTCAAAAGTCAAGCGATTACCTCGGTGGCTTTTAGGCTATTAGCTACACGACTAGCACGATAGGATATGATTATTTTAAAGTTTTGGGAGGGCTTACACCATCTTTTGTGTTTCTTTTCACCCAAGATACTTTTGTACATTCAAACTTTAAATGTTAATTAAAAATTTACAAAAGGCAGTTTGCATTACATGACATGTGTCTTTTCATGGAGCATTCATGCTTTAAAGTAAAATCAATGATTTTGTTTGATCCACCCATGGCTAACTTTTGTGGTACTGACTGTAGTGGTTTTACAGCACTGTCCAACAATATAGAGATAAACTGACCAGCTTGACAGCAATGGCGAGTTTGGAATACCCTCACACTAGTTTTGAGTCTGACGGCTTGTGCTTCAAATTTTTTATGGCAATCGGGTTTGCTGGGGTTGCTATGGTAAATTGCACAAAAGTAGCTCCATGAATAGACCATTCTTTACATCAACTTTGATTTAAGTTCTTACCAAGTAGCATAAGGAACCATGTAGCTTATTGTCCTATACTCTTTTGTGTTTATAGGGCTTAAACTGTGATTCATACATAGTTGTAAAGAATCCTCAACTCTTAACCAACTTGTTAAACCACGGTCAATCACCAGCGGATGAATACAATAAAACTGAAGATCAACAGTGTGTTTTCAGTCTGCACAAAACAGAGGCTAATACAGTATTACAGTATCAGGCCTACACTAGTGAAGTAACGTTCCATTAGAAGTTCGTACTTCTTAGTTCTAAGGTTACCTTGGCCGTGCCTAGGGCCTAATGCCTGCCCAAAAGTAAAATGTAGGTAAATTTAAGGAACAACAACTCAGTATACTGTCAGTGGTAATCCCTCTGACGTAGGGTAGCCTAATCTTACCTTCTCGAAATGTTTATTCAATGAATCTGTCACTGTCTTTATCCAAAATCAGTAATCAAGCCCTGTAGCTGTACCACGCTCTGTATAGCATGCAGTTACGTACACACTACAAAGTGAATACTCATAAACTGACCACAGCCTGCACGTACATATTAGTACACTACAAGTTGCAAACAAACTATACTAAGGCACGCAAACAAACTTAAGTTCGCGCGCGTTGTTGCTATGTCAATTGCTATTGTTATTCGTTTGTCTACCGATTACTTTCTGTTTCGCGCACGATTATTGTTGGCATGTTGTAAATTTGTTTACTCTTTGTCGGGGTTCCTTTTCGATAAAAATGCGGTTATTTAAGGACCAAATTCCTTACTTTTTTTCGTCCTTTTTTTGCCAAAATCTTGTTGGTATGTAGGAACAAGGTTAATCAACTTTGAACCTGTGTATTAACTGTATAGTATACTGCACGATCGGGGTTAATGCAAGTGATGCATGAGGGCGCAGCCAGAGCTGCATCCAGCGATAGCATTAACCCCTGAGAGTGCATTTTCCTGCAGCTTATACACGGTTTAGTGTTGATTAACCTTTAATTAACTATATATATGCATGCAACTGTCAACACTCCTGGTAGGAGAGAAAGTGTGGACATTGAAGCATGACTCATTCTCTCCTGGTTACTGAGGTGATTGCGATGGGTATGGCAACGGCTCCGACTCCGTTTGGCGGCGACCAAGAATGCGAGCCAACCCTTGATGCAAAATGTTAATGGGAAGTTACATCATCAAAGTATCTAAGGATAAAGTAACATTTTACGTTAAAGGAATCGATCCGAAGGATGTTATTGGTCAGAAAATGCATCCCGTGACATGTTTCCAAACAATGCAATGTATTAATTTTTTGACCTCTTTGAAAAATTGGGACTTAGGTAACTCAGTTTTATTAAACTTACATTATGGTTGAAAAGTCTTTGGCAAATTCTTAGCGTGTACTCCCTCACCTCATATCGACCTATGCATTGCCATATTGACCATGATCTAGCATCTAGCAAGTGCGTGTGTATCTGGTCAGTGGTCACCCTTCTCTCGTGATTGCCAGTCTTTTGGTCTTGCAGCGAAGTTTTCTCTGTGCATCTGCATCCTTAATCCGCTTCCCATTACATCCTCTGAGGATTCTGCAACATGCTTGAGTTCGATTCATCTTTACCACCTTTCTAGGGCCTTTTTGTATTCGGTGAGTGCGTCGCAAGCGAATTGCCAAACCAAGGAGTTTTGGGGATTCAAGAGAAATGAACAGTGTTTGGGGTCTGTGATGTACTCTCAGCAACTTGTCTACAAATATACTTCCTTGAAGATCAATATTAGTATTTTGGCCATTAAAAGTGGAAATCATTCAATTAAAATTGCGTTTTGTATCTACCAGAAATCCAAAATTTAAGGAATAGAATAATCAACTTCATGCTACTCAAGCAAAAGTTGTTTATTTAGAAGGAAATGTATTTTGTGTCAACAGCAAATTTTCACAACTAACTAGCCAAAATTCTCATAATTATTTTTTTATTGTTTATGGTATCAGTGATAATTGTCACAAAGTCGACACAAGGAATACATGTTTTTTGTCGTTTTACTTCAGAACTTAAAGGTTTGCTTTCTGGGCCCTAAATCTGTGCACCCTTCTTCTAAAAGAAACATTAGCAGTCCTTTCCAAGAGAACAAGTACAGGAGTCTAATTAGAGAAAGAATCTGCCCCCCCTTCCACAGCAGCAGTTTTTGAGAGACACCGCAAGACTCAAATGCATTTATGTAGTTTGGGAAGGTGGTTTCTGGTAAATCTAGAAGGTATTTCCTTCAAAAAACTCTGGAATGTGCCAATATTGCAACTAATTTCTCTCAAAAACAAGAACAGTGGGATCAAATGCAGATTGCCTTCGTGCTTCATTTGACCTTGAGCAGCTAATCAAGCAAATGTCTGCAGGACTATAGTGCTCCATTGAAATGAACATCCTCAGCTCTCTAGGATGTCGTCATATCTTGCGAGTTTGATCTATCCAATGAACAGGTTGGATCAAGTCGTGTTCAGTGCATTGAACTAAGGGCAATGTGTGCATTGCTCAGGGGATCAAGGTGAAAATGAGATCATGCCCTCAAATGGAACTTCGCAGGTACGTCTTTGAATTGCAAGGAGGAAATTGTTGTCATAGCAACTTATTTTCGTGCATCCTCTCCTTGCTCAGGGTGAGTCGATTCACCACCGTGGATCAAACGTGGCAGCAATACTCTTGAAATTTGGGACATTGATCTGATATAGATCTGATCAAACTAATTGTGATGTGATCAACCTTCAAGTCCGAAAGTGTCTCTATGGACATGTCCTTCCCGCTTTTATCATATGACTTTGCTGTTGCGTCAATATTTCTCTCAAGCAAAGATATAGTCACCCAGAGCTTCCCACCCCCCTGGGTATTAGCAGATGATATTCTTTCCCTTCTTGCAAGGTCATATTAGCTGCCCAGAAGTGAAAGTCTCTTCAAGTGCGGTTTTGCATGTAGTGTTATCGACATTCCAAACTTTTTCGGAAAATGTCTGTCAATGTTTATACCGAGCTTTCGACCCAAGATGGGTGCAGTACTTTGACACAGTCAGTGAAACAGTGTTGAAAAGACAAGCAGGCAACAGATTGATCAAATGTAGATTTCTCCATTTGATGGTAAGCACTATTACCAGAGAGATAATCACGCATGCGAGAACACGGCAGGGTTGCCGGAGAGGTGTGATTCGGAAATAGTACGTGTCATCTCCTGTGAAACAGGTGCTCAATTTTGAGAGCTGTCAGGACCAAATTGGCTCTTGTTATAACGATCACAGGCCTCACAAAAGGCATTACACTGTCTTAATCTAGCTATTTTCGGAAGCAACTCGAGGAGGCATTTATGAATAGCTGCAACTCAATCCTTTTGTAGACTTTTTTTTTGTTTGCAGCGTGATGAAATGGTAATTGGGCATTGGGAGTGCTTCGAAATCTGCATGGTGCCCCTTGTCACTAGTTTCTGTTGAATACAGTGTAGTATTGCTCGTGTTTGTTTGTAGGCAGGGGCTGAAACATGACCCTTGACACAGAATTGAATGAAAGAGGCTGAAAGGGAAATTAATCATACTGTGACTCTCCCATTGGCCGTGTATGCTGACATGCCCATCTCCATACAAATGCCACAAAGTGAAGGTTGTTCATACATCGAGCTCATTTAGAATTGTCTCAGCATCATATATCGTAGTTACAAAATGTTCAATGTTTCTTTCATTGGAAGCCCCCTGTGTTTAAGCAGACTTACATATTGTGCATCGTGAACGTGACAAGGAAGTGAGATATTCAGTGGACGATTCATCACAAACTAGCCGAATACAGAGATTACGACAATATATGAAGCGAATTAGAGATGTGACGGTCACAAGATGGCCGAATTGTGAGTAGTCATGTCTTTGAACTGCTTTGTAAGCATGATGTAAAGGATTTGTTTTCCTTGCTGATGTCCTGCTACATGTGTGCATGCGAACATGCATCCTGCTACATGTGT
>VJOZ01002334.1:0-10890 GCA_009801055.1 Stichopus horrens | reverse complement strand
CTACTTCCATTGACGTAGTTATACCAATGGTTTGGATCATATTCTCCCTTTGTATTGATCACATACTGTATAGTATTCTCCAAAGGTCCAAAAATGTCACCTCCTATCCAGAGTGTGGCATACATTTCCCCTGCTGGTGGATCCATAGCAACAACCTCCTTTACTAATGGTAGTTTCTTATCCATCGACATCAATGTCGCAATAATGGCGTCATGACTCAAACAGAAGCTCCTAGCCTGATTGTAGGTGCCAGAGTTTTCTTTTGACAATAAACATCTTTCTATTTCTTTGTCCGGATCAACCCAACTTGTCCAACCATCTGAACAAGAGCCTGTAAACAAAGCAGAGGAAAATGCCTGACTTTAAATTACAAAAAAAAAAACTGATAACAAAGAAACCATGTCTCTTGGGTTTCATGTATTTAGAAGACAACAGCGAACACACACAATAAAGCAAAAAATACAACTCACGGATGTTTCCTTGGGGTTAATCGTCGAAACCTACTACATCTTTTCACCGTTGATATTGCTATCTAAAGTAGATGGTTTAACATCGATCCATACTTATCTTAGGATATATGGATGACATAAATTGATGAAATTCGTATGAGGAAAAAGAACATATCCTCATTCTGACCGGCCTTACTTAAAGCCGAGACCGACCATGTTTCTTCAAAAATGAACATTTTGTGGAACTTTCTCCTTTTTATATGCATGTCCAGGTACAACTATTTCCACTCAGATTTTTTTTTCATTTTTCATTTAATAGTTTAATAGAAAGTTTGCTACTAAATGTCATCAAGATTAATTTACAGACAATTTATGCATAAAACTCAAAGAAAATTCAATGCAAAGGAATTGTATCTTCAATATATCTGAGAAAGGAAAAAGAAGAAATAATAGCAACTGTGTCAATTTCCAATTTTGTTTTCAATACTTTTGTCTTGTACCCTATATCAGTTCAATTTCCCCTCAGTTTCTTGACAACTTGCTTTACCCGTTTTGGCTACCAAGGATTAAACAACGATTTATTACCAGCTCCATTTAGCTACCAATTTTCTCTTACAATGGGCGTTTCACGGATAACGTATTTATTACTGTAAAGTTTGTTTGTTTTCAGGATTGTATGGTGACATACTCTGTTATACGTACTAAGATATGAGAGTTAGTTCACCTAGAGCACAAATTGTCCAAATGAGTCCGACATATGCATTTAATTGTTTTTTGCTTTGTTTGTGTTTGTTTTTGTTTGTTTGTTTGTTTTTGTTTGTATAACATTTATTTCAGTCTCTTTGAAAACATTTACAAAATGATAATTGAAATGGAAAATATATACAGAATATGAAAACGAAAAGAGACTGAGGAGTATCTTTAAAAACACGAGGAAGCTTGTAGACATAGAAACTCCAGAAGCCTTGAAAGAAATAACACCAGTATAACTCTGAGTGTAAATAACATTCAAGCACGAAAGAAAGAACTGAAGACAAAATAGATGAATCAATGATAATTGGAGATACTATAACTTACAATTCAATAAGTCATGATATTGCATTAAACTATAGGACTCAATTGATAGCAAAGAAGTGAGGTCATTTTTTTTCATTGTTTTTTCCAGTGTTTTGCGACCACTTCATAGTCCTATAATTCACGTTCTTGACAGGATAATTGCGAAAAAAAAACCCTTTACATACTGTTCTATGAAGCATTCCATGATGGTTGTTATCATTTTTTTCTTCTCACATGAGATCCCTGTATCAAGACGGGATATTTCCAGCTTAGAGCTATCACCCTGGTGATAACATTTCCGGCCATTTGGTCACTCTCCAAATGTCTACAGACCGTTGTAGATTTAGAGTACAAAAAAAAAATACATGTATAAANNTTTTTTTTTCATTTTTATGTATTTGTATTTGTTTTCTGGAAATCAACAGGAATTGTTTACAGTGAGGGCATTGTAAATGCAAACATTTTCAATTTTAGTTATACATGCCAAACGTAGACGGTGGCGTTCTACTTATACAGCCTATGTCGACAGCCAATAACCCCTCCCTCCCCTACCAAAAGGTTTTTTTTTTTTTTTTTTTCACCACCCTTGTCGACATTAAGATTTATACATAGAGCTGGAGAGAGAATGAAAGCGAGAGAAATAACCATTACACTAAGATAAGATCTTATTGAGGTAGCATACCCCATATAGAAGTTGGAGATTCCTACGCATTTTGCTCACCATCGGTGAAAGACCCTATCAGGCAAATTTGGACAACCTTTTTGGTATTTTATCTTTTGAGATGGGTCCTTTGTGGATTGAATATTGAAGTAGGCCAGTTGAGGTATACGAGATGTGAAACGGTATTAATTGAAGCATTTATGGAAAAGTTATGGACTTTTAGCTGGCGGAGCAGTATCATTCGAGGCGATGTGTGATTTGTCCCAGTGACAAGGTATGCTAACTTCGACGGCCTCTAGCATCTAACCACCTGAGGTACAAAAAATTGAAACATCTATGAATGGCGAAAGTATCAGCTTTCTAAAGAGTGGTATCTTGTATCTGTTGAAAACTTCTACAAGGTTTTAGAGACCACATTACGTTTGAGATTTAGTGTGTAAGTCAATGGTAAAATAAATAGGGGTGTGCTCCCTTGAAGTTGTTTACGTCACTGTAAAATATGGCGATGTAGTGGTGGAAATGAAACGTCTTTCTAATATGACAAAAGGCTTACACTGATGAAAATGTAATAAGGTATTCCTGCAATAAGGGAGACGCATACCCCTGAAAATGACTTCCTAAAGTTACACTTTAAAATTCGGAGCCAGAGAGCTGACAATTTTGCCTCAGTTGAATATAAGTAGACTTGAAGTAAATTACAACGAAATATAGTCCCTGATAGCGTGCAGCATTTGATGTATTTCTTTGCTTTCTTTAAATGCAAGATTCATACATGCGCTAACACTTGCGCACGTTTTGTGTTGATTAACTGAGATGTATCGTGCAATGATGAAATGAAGTGGATTAATGCTTTGATTTGAATATGCATAACTATCTTAAGTACATTTAAGAACAAATTGTGACAAAAAAGGAAAAGGTTTTCCATACCAAATGGTCAGATTATGACATCACAGTTTCAAAATAATTTTTTTATGAACTTTTGAATTGCAATATCTTGAAAAGTAATCAACTTTGTGTACATGAAATTTGGTGTTGTTGTTTACCACATGTTCGTCTCCTATATGTCAAAAGTTCCGACTTTCATTTTCTTGAATGCCTCGGTCTCAGACTCAATGCTCTAAAATCAGTTCGGTAATTTTGCATATGGTTTAGGGCAATAGGTAAGGGGTGTCCCACCACAACTCAGTGAAAAGAAGCAACGAGAACTTACGTCTTGGATATTCGCAATTTCTGATCCGTTCCTAATTCTTCTATTACAACTTACCTGACGAAGGGCGATGCAACCGCAAGGTAATCAACAGAGCAAGAGTTATCTGAAGAAAAGACACAAAATACATCTCAAGTTTGGCGTTCTCGGGACAACAGTAACATACGGGGAGAGAAATTAAGGTAATAAAAACATCGCAACTTTTCCCCTGCCGTCTTGCGAGTGAGTAATGAGAATAGACGAACTAAAATTGAGCAATTTTGTTGATCTCTTTAATTGAAGTCTTTTAGAAATCTCTCATGTGCCTATCAAGGAAATCTGTTTTTGAAGAAATATTGAAGGAAGCAAAGATCGATGCTTCAAACCAGAGAACAAAAGGAATCTGACCGAACAAGTTACAATTGAATTTAACCAGCATCGGGGGAAGCAAAAGAGAGAAAAAAATAAAAACAAAAGAACAAAGGTAAAGACGAAAATAAAACATAAAATACACTAAATGTTATACATTCAACGTTTATTGATGTCTGGACCAATTTTCATTGACGGAGTTTATCCAAATGGAATCGGAAGACAAAGGATGGAATAATAAAATTCAAGCTTTTTGTTTCATTGAAATGGCAATAAAGAGCTTCTCTGAATGACTTAGGCCTATATGCCTTGGTTATTCTACTTTTTAACGTTACTTCCGCAAACTTCCTACGTGAAACTAGTCTTAAAAGCGAGGGCCTCCCAGAGTGGCATAATATCATGAAATGTATAAAATATTCTTGAAAATGGACATGTAGCATAAAATTGAGAGTAAATCATAAAAAAAAATCATGATTCATTTTGATCAATGTTTTATTGCTCACGCATCTTTGTCGTCAAATTATCCTTAATGCTTCTGGAATGACATGTGTGTATAGGCCTGTAGGCCACGGAGCATAGGAGAAAATTTTGGCCTTTCCTTTGAGAAATTTTCAACTACCAGGTAACCTTGGATAAAATTTGGAGCAATATTTTGAGTTTAGTGCGATCACTTTTTCAAGGGGAATTGTAGTCCCAGTTCTGTTCCATTAACTTTTACTCTCTGGCGATTAGTTTTTTTTTTTATTAATTTGCTACAACCGACGATGATTGCGAAATATAGTGGAAAGCTAGTTCTTGTATCGATCACTTTGTAAATGATAGCCAGCTTGATGAGAAAAGAACGTTTTGCATCTTGATAGGAGGGGAAAACAGTGATGAGTAATGGTTGGGACTGGAAGAGGGTTGCGAAGAAAGAGGTGTCCCCATCCCCTTTTGAGAAATTTGTCACCTATCGGTTAACCTTAGATGCAATCTAGTGCAATATTTGGCGTCTTTTGACGTCATAAAATGAGCTAGACTGAGATATGAAAAATTCCAAATGGTGTATCGTATTTTTCGACTATAGTCGCACCTAGGCTGGAATATAAAAGAATTCCATCTGGCATCTCAAAGTTATTGAGAAATTTTTCGGTCACCAGATAACGTTAAACACAATTTGGCATCTTTCTATGCCATAAAATGTGCTACATTGAGAAAGGAAAAATTCCAACTGGTATTTCAGATTTTTCAGACTATCACAAATTTTCTATACTTTAATATGAGAAATTCCAACTGGTATTCCAGATTTATTGAGAAATTTTTTAATTACCACTTAACCTTAGACACAATCTGGTGCTCTCTATGTCATAACATATGCTGAACTGAGATATGAAAAATTCCAACTGGTATTTCAGATTTTCTGACCATCGTCGCTCTGACAGATGTTTTTGTGGGAGGGGGACACCCCCCTACTCCGTCGCGACGGCCCTCCCTAAATTTAATTTCTAAAACCAGTGTAGTATCCCTTTTCCTTCCTTAGTATAACACTAGAAGTGTTTTACTAGGGAAGGAGAAGTATCATGTGCACCATCTATTTTGAATCACTACAAATATAGCCCCTCTGAATTAGTTAGCTCAAAAAGGTGTTATGGGTGCATGAGTTAGCAGTCAATACATTTACACACCATAGCTTTTCCATCTAGGGGCTAGGGGCTTAGTCACGTCGGCAAGTTCCATTTTATTTATAGCACTCATATTTACAAGCCACCGAGTAGTATCCATTAATGTGAGGATGCATGGGCTGGGCACTCTTACTGTGTTTTAATCCTTATTTGATCAGTCAAACTCATAGTTAATGTGTTTAGCATGGTTACTACTTGCTCCTTATGTATAGCTTGAGGTAAATGCCACCTAATTGCATAGTTTCAATTTAGTTTTTCCAGTGCTCTTCAGGGGCACCAATGGATCATGGGAAGGACATGTGCCTCCCATGCCTCCCAATCATATTTTGACCCAAAAGCTATAAATTTACTTGGATGCGGAACTTAAAACTGCATTTATTTGTGGGGGTAGGGTGTACATGAACAGACAATGGTTTGTATATTGTTTGTCATTTCGAGTGATCTGTGTGTTCTTTTCGAACATAAATGTATTTTCGAACACAATGCATAATGTTGCACTGTGCCAATTGATGATGCTGTAATGCTACTTATCATAGTAGATGACGACAATCGTAAAAGCTTCTCTTTGTGCCATGTTATGATTTTATAAGGTAAATGTAAGTCCACCTAAAGTACACACGCAAGTTAATTGTTGAAATATCCTGCTTATGCAAGCAATCCAAATTATTATAATTTTTCGTGAATCGATGCATGCTTTCTCATTAATTGAAAATTGCAGACATGAGATCCTTTTCAGGGCTGGTTACATGCAGTGCAGGACACACCGAAGCTGTCATTCCTGGCCATATAGGGGTTTGTAACCAAAATTTGACTTGTCCACTTCATGTTAACCTGTGGACTTGGTGACATTTGGTTAGATAGTATGCAGGTGACCTTAAATTTTTATAGTCTGGCTGACATCAAGATTATTTTAAAAGTTCAAGTTCAGGTCTCCAATAAAAAAAAAAACAACTTAATAGTTGGAAATATGCTACTGCTAAAAATTATCTATATTATTAAGATTTTTCATAGGTTCATCTTTTACTCATTAATTGAGAAATTTCAAATATAGGATCCCTTTCTCAAAACTGGGTACTACATGCAGTTTAGCACATGTGGAAAGTGCAGTTTCTTGCTCTCTGGGGGGTTTGTAAAGCTTTTTTTATTTTAGCTCTGTGCCAACTGATTTTGGCGTTCCAGTTTGATAGTCTTGTGTGAGCAATAACAGTTCTAAGGCATGGCCTAAAACCTGATATTCCCTGTGTGTTAATGTGTGTCAATATGTGTCAATATGTGATTCCCATCACTAGACCCTGACAGCCCTGGTTCTGCTAATGAGCCTGTAATTTCTTGTGAATTATCGTTTTCTGCTTATTTGTGGTTGCATGATCGATAACATGAATGTTACATGTTTATTCACTGTGACATAAGCTGTAGTCAACTGACACAATATCCTATTTCTCACCAAATTGTTGTGTTTTCAATTACATACTTTCGCAGCTGCACGTACACGTCATAGAATTGCCACAAAATTCACAATTAGTGGCATAGATAAGCATAAAATTAACATAAAAAGCATAAATTAATGACTACATTTTTTTTTCGAACATGTTGGGAGGCTTGAAAGCACTAAAAAAAAAAACCCACTAAACTCCTAAAACATGTGGGCATACATAACTTTGTAGTGTTTACGAGTATGTAACGGCTATTACATTACTGACGACTACAGGTTCTCCCTTTATTGCTGACAGGTCCGACAACATCTTATTTTGTATAGATTTTTTCGGGGCTGTCGACAAGAAATCTCAACGCGCTTCACCCTACAACATTTATACCGCATAAGCGTGTTTAAAAATGAAGACAAATATGTTAACTTCGACGAGTATATATGGTCTGTCTGTTCTTTCTTTTCTAAGGGCAGGTCCAACAAAATCTCATTTTGTGTAGATTTTGTGTCTGTTCTAAAGATATCTCTGATTCCTCATTGGGATAATATTATTTAACCATGTAAAATATATAACTAACTGCCCCTCACCGCAATGTGAAACACATTCCTTATGTAACAGTTTTCGGAAAGTGTTACGCCTGAGTACTAGTGGGAAATTAGGTATGTGTGCCCTCATGTCATTCACAACCTAGTTTGACAGCACCGGACCCCCCCCCCCCCNNGGGGGGGGGTTGTTTGTGGAAGGGGAACCCGCTAGTGCAAGGTAGAGTTAAGTGATTAAAAGAGGCCTAGCTGTGACTTTTTTTAGCTTACCAAATATCAAAGTCCCGAAGTGTGTGTTTAAATTCAGAACTGTTTAGGCAACATTGGCACTTGGTCTGCATTCTTTTAGTCCTTGATTGTTTGAACAATTTTGATGGGGATAAGTACAGAGGATGTCAAAAGTAGTCAAACAATTCTTGACCAAATATTTCTTAACAGTCACATACTGTATTTTGATAGCATAACCGGCTATTAACGTAAAGTATATTATACAAGGGTCTACCGAAGTGTCTACAAAGGCCTATTGTGATATTGCTGGGTGATAAAATAACACAGTTTTTTTTTTACTATGGGTTTGCGTCATGTTGCGTCAAGTCACATTTGATTGCTGTTAAAAGGATCATCATTTATCTGCAACCATTTTATGGTGCGTCGGTGTGTGCAGTGAAAACAGGGGTAGTCATGGTAGATGATTATAAACTTAGAGTTAGAATTACTTTTACTGTAACTGAAAATTGGATAATCGTAGTCTAAGCTTTGATGTAAATTGGTTTAAATATTCTTGGCTGGCTACTGCATGTGATCACATTTCGCGCGTGCACTTATTGAGACTTATTTTGGAATCTATGTAAACTACAACGACCTGCTGTTGCCTTAAATCACGCGTACTGCAGACAAATATTAAGTGCTGAAATAGGCAACCGTTTCTTTTACAGCCATGTAGTACTGGGACAGTCGGGGAGAGAGGGGGNNGGGGGGGGGGTAGCCACTTCATAACAGGGTCATATCCTGATGAGTACTGTGGTTCCATTGCTAATTCGAAGAAGTAGAAACTAACTTGACACAAATAGCTTTGATATCATTAAGTAGTTCAATATTTCAAAGATCAAGGAGATCTATTTGACAAAATGTTTCAAGAAGAAAAAAAAAGAACAGAAAAAGAGAGCGTGAGAGAAAATCGTTCAATATTCAAGATACGACATAAGATATTAAACGCGATGACAGCTGAACAGTTCTGCCTTTAAATCACAATTGTATATACTAATCACGAGAGTCACAAGTAATTATGCGATGGAAAAGCAAGACATTTAACCAGAAAAAAAGGGGACAGAATATTCAACAGGCACTTCTAATGACTTCTAACCTCCTTCGAGAACAGGTTTAGGTCGTCATGATAAGAAACAGTCTTTGTCACCTAATAACTTCAACAAATTACCTGTTAAAGTTTATCTGAATTGTGGCAATACTTCCACACAGGAGCATAAAACAACTCTAGCATTTCCTTCAAAAATCTCCACTTTCACATGACGACCTCATAGACTCGTAGTCACTTCAGTGAGGATGCGCTACGTATATAGGTTTGATTCACGGGGGAAAAAGAATATATCTAATTCTTCGAAAAAAAAATTTCTATGAAACGTTTGAATTACGCTAACGAACAACGCAAGCATCATTATTTGATGGCTCTGGCAGCTCTAGATTTCGAACAGTGTATCTTTGCTGGAATAAACTTGTCAAACAATAAGTGTGGTGACTTCTGCATTGCCGATGAACTCAAATCGAACTGCATATATGCAATGACAGATGGACCATGAAACCATGTAAGTTAATTGCAAAATGAGTAGAATCCTTTCCAATTCTACGTGTTACCATATTTCCATTCTTTCTCTTCTATCACCTTAAATACTGTTTACTTCGTTGTCCAAGGCTTCCCCGGGATCTGAAAATCTTTCTACTTACAGCAAGCTCAGCATTCTAGGAATATCGGATCAATGCTGATGTTCACATCCGTTCGTGGTAAAAAATTTACCAGGATAGGCGTGGCCTACAACAGACACCATATTCTCTTTGCTTGTGGAATTCCTTAGCATACATTCACCTGTTTCCACATAGCTAAATGAGACACAACCACTTTCACCGAGACAGTAAACGGTACATTTGGAGCACACTGGACTCCATGAGTGTTGATATCAAGTCGTGATTTGTGTGGAAACAATAGAAACGTGTTGCGGTGAGTGACAGTAAAAAATCAGCCATGGGTCACGACAGAAAGGTGAATTAGGACATTACTTGTTTGTTCCCCGTGTTCCTTTGGACTGTACTTTCTTTTTGACACACGAACTTGAAGAGAGAATGGGCTTGCGTAGATTGTTTTACTTGTATTTCCGCTGAAAGAAAGAAACAGAAGAACGAAGAGAGGCAGTTATCGACATTGTAGTGCAACATTTTGAAACACTGATTTAAGGAAAGACTGAAATGCAGAGTTCAACAGGTTAGCCAATTTAACAGCTAGGCTATGGGTGACGCCTATGAAACATATTTACGACGAACCCTAAGATGAATGTTTTGATTATCAAACGGCCATGGATTGACAAAGAAAAGTTTTACTTACCGTCCTTTTCACAAACCACTCCTCTGTTTAAGTCTTCTGTGCAAGATGCCAGCGTCATTCCTCCAACGTATTCTTCATGCATTACCAGGCAACCTCTTCCTGTCGCGTTCGTTGGCGAAGTACCCAATAAAGCTACGAAATAAGCAAAGGGAATTTAAGACCGAAATGTGTGACTTAACGACTGACACCAAGCATGAAAATAATAAGCAAAGGAATCTCATTAGATCTTGTTTACGTTGTTATCAGGCACCCTTTTCATTCATTAGAGCGAAGGCTAAAAAGAGACCTAACGTAGGTCCAAAGCAAAGTTAATTTAAAAAAAAAAAAGTTGAAATGGCTCAGTCGGCTTGAGAGTATTACTAACTAAATTGGTCAAACTGGAAACATCGTTTGTTAACGACTTTGTGAATTGTCGTATAATCGTTTTTATTGTTGTACAAACTGACAGTTAAGGTCACGGCTACTTGCAGTCACGGTTAATTTGAAAGAAAAAAAAAGAGAAACTTAGAGAAGAAACATATATGCAAATCGACCTTGAATTCAAACAAAGTATAATTGTTTTCTTTCATTTCAATAGATTGCTTTAACAGTAAATTTCAGGAAAGATAATGGCGTGGGTGCACTCACTCAGATCATTCATGAAAACGGTAATGTAACTAACGCAACTTTATAGGCCTGCTTTCTTTTGTAATAGCTCATATTCTGGGATTATTTCACCGTTGTCTTGCGGTGGGTAAAAGTCATAAAAAGTTCAGAACTGGCAGAGCTTTCAGTTGTATCATATTAGGAAAACACACAGACAGATGACTTTTAAGAAAAGTGATTGTTCAAAGATTCAAAGTTCTATCACAAACCTTCGAACCTTCAAACCTACAAGTCTTCGTACTTACCCCAGTAACCCATGCTACTTCCATTGACGTAGTTATAC
>VJOZ01002333.1:0-19379 GCA_009801055.1 Stichopus horrens | reverse complement strand
GGGGGGGTCAGTCTTACCGGTTAATGGCGTCAGGCGGACGGATAAGCTTGAGCATGTTAACAGGTTGCTAAACAATCCAACAAAAATATATCTTTTTGTTAAGCGGGACTTGTATCTGGGAATGATCGAACTCACCCCGACACCCCTCCTCACGGTATTGGGCTTTTCTCGTTTTCTCTTTCTTTACCTTTGTTCTGTAATTCTAAAACAGTCTTTAGACATAGTGTGGGCCATTTTTCGCGTTGGATAAAAACTACGCTGAAAACATGACCGGCAAATGTAGGCCGCCTCTCCCAGACTGAGTACACTGGCACCGGCTCCTCGCGGGTCACATTGAGTCCCGATTCTGTTGAACTTATCCGGAGCCAGATCTGTTTTACATCATCCGTTCCCAGTTTGGCTATACTTAGCCCAATTACCCCCGCCTGGATCCCAGTTTGGCCCAATGAATGAGGCAGTTGACAAGCCTTAGTACAGTATCTCCCCGTATATAGGCTCTCCCAGAAGGCACGAGCCCAATTGGGTCCCACTTGGAAAGAAGTTGGGCGCGTTAATATTTTTAAAATATTTTAAAAAACATCATATTGTTGTGTTTATTGGGGCCCCAGTTTCTCTGCTTTTATCATTTTTGAATTATCATTTATGACAGTTTGTTGTAAATCTTAGTATATTAAGCTTCTACCTCTGTGAAAAAGAAAAAAAAGGTGAATACTTTTCACTTCCCATTTCCTATCAATGGCACATCATTGTTTTATTTGAAGGTCTCGTACGTGAAAAATTAGTGTAAAACGATTGCTTCCTGACTTGAAAGTTTTGAAAATGAAAACAGAAAACCCAGCGACCTTCGAAAACTTTCACCTCATTGACAAAAACAAACGTGAAAATGCTTTCAACAGCGAGACCGATGTCGTGAGACGTACGTTACAGACTGAATATGTACAACTTTCAAGTTAAGCAGCCCAGCCCAAGTAAAACCCACATAATTGGGCCTTATGGCCTATTACAGTTGTTCAGTGCTGAGACTAGTAGGCAGCTTTGGTGTGGTCATTCTCTGAAAGAAGCAGGTTGGAATTCCCTAACTTAATAACTGAAAATAACTGATCACGACAGTCACGGACGGTTCAAATTTAAGTTGCTAGCCTCTCACAGTATGCAACTTGTTGTTTAGGGCATGCATGTTTGGTTCGCGTAGGCCTACTGTGTAATAATAACATTCATGTAAGAGCCGATGGTGAGTGCGAGAAATTGAACTGCCCACTCTGTCGAAGGAGTTGCCATCATCCGGTCGAACCTGCCATGAGCTGGTAGGCTACGCGAACCTCAGCCTGATCAAACATGTTTGATCACTGACAGTGTAGGTATAGCAATCTGGAGTATATCCGTCACTATATATACGTTAGACCCCCATACTAATTACTACACTTCAAATCACCCCAGGCCTACCCGGGCCGGACTCTTCAGTCCGGGGGTTGAATTCAGAAATTTGTGAAGGAGGGGGATGTTGAGGTTATGCTTAGGGGCCAGAGTGCAAAGGGATCGAGGGGGGCCCGGCACTTTGAAAATGCAGTTCCGTTACTTTGAGAGTCGATCTGAAGTTGCTCACAAGTTTCTTTGGTCTAATTTAAGCACATTGTACATCTGCAATATTGTGCTTTCAATGATTTGGGTGCCACGTTTGGTATGTGTTTACTAGTGAAGGTATACTCTGCCCTCGAGTTAGGTTCAAGTTAGTCCTGGCACGGCATAGCAGTGCTGGAATTCGGCCAGCTACACTAGATCGTGTACTGGCCTTGCTATACCTAAAGTAGGATGCAAAACAAGGCTATAATGGCTTGAGTTGGTATTTGTGCAAATTCAACCCTATAGTTTGATTTATTATGAACAAAAACACAAACTATTGTTGTATTTAATGAGTAGTCGGTGATTCTGTACAATATTTGTGAAAACTGTGAACTCGAACGGTTACAGTTCCAACACAGCCACAAATTACTGTTGTAGTGAATGTATGTACGTAGATGTTGTGATGGATGTATGCCAGCTACGTAGCTACGTACAAAGAAAATGGTTCGAGAGCGTTTTAAACAATCGTCATTTGAGTCGATCTATATTCAACATGAAAAGATAAAACAAATAAAATGTTGATTAATCTGAAAGAAAACAAAATTATTAGCCGTTTAAAATACCACTGCTACCAATTATACTACAGGAAAAAAGAGAAAAAAGGAAGAAAAACAGTGGATAAAGCCATATTTTCTTCGGTTATCGGAAAATGGGGTAAATTTGGTTGATAAAACTACATACAGGCTAGTAAAGAGGGGAACCTTCCTGTGATTTCATTTGTTTTCTAGCATATCCGTCGATTTTAGTAACTATTCTGCTTTTATCGGCTGAGAAATGTTAAAAACAAAATTACAAAACTAAAACGCTGTTTCGAAATACTACTCCATACAAATTGCCACACAAAACTGTGCTGAACGATTGACCAATCACGAACATGCATTTATGGTATTGTCTGTCACGTCCGTTTGAGCGCATATATAAAAAAGCTGCTATGCCAAACGTAAATCTTTCATACAGCATTGTAACAGTAGCTAACCACTTAACGTTATACCGTTAGTCGCAATTACTATGGCATCCGAGACGAAAAAGGCTAAAAAGTCAAAGCCTTCTGGGCCGACATCCTTGGATCTGGTCGTCAAGGCAATCACACAACTGAATGACCCCAAAGGGTCTTCAGGCACTGCCATCAAAAAGCAGATCAAAGCTTCAGGAGTAGAGAGGAGCTCCGTCTTCCTCAACAAGGCACTCAAGAGAGGTGTTGATACTGGGGTTTTGAAACAGGTCAAGGGGACTGGCGCCAGTGGTACCTTCAAACTCGACACAGCCAAGGCAAAGAAGGCCGAACAAGCAAAGGCAAAGAAGGCTAAGGCCGCACAGAGGAAGAAGGAACTGTTGGAGAAACGCCGAAAGAAGAGGGCAGAGGCAAAGGCCAAAAAGGACGCCAAGAAGAAGGCTGCCGCTGCTAAAAAGAAGGCAGCTAAGAAGAGTAAGAAACCAGCCGCAAAGAAGGCAGCCAAAAAGTCCGCTGCCAAACCCAAGTCCAAGAAACCTGCCAAACCAAAGAAGCCTGCTGCTAAAAAACCAGCAAAGAAAGCCGCAGCCAAGAAGAAGCCTGCAGCAAAGAAGGCAGTGAAGAAGACAGTAAAGAAGGCAGCCCCTAAGAAGAAGTAGGCTAGAGCAGACTTTCGTGCTGCTTTTCAACGTGGTCAGCGTTGAGGGTCAGAAGTTCGAGATCAACGGCTCTTTTCAGGGCCACCAAATACTCCAGAAAGAGAGGTCCATCCCCTCTTTGAAACATGCATTTGTCTTGTTTGTCCTGTTTCTTTACTTGCAGTACTTCTTTACTTAGTATCACTATGGTTTTGGCCCAGGTTTGCATTCAATTGTTATGCTAGGTTACTAAACAACTGTGTAGGCTGTGCCTCACCCTAAGCTGCTATACTTTTAAGTTTGATACAACTGATCAGTCAGGTTAGAGATGTTCCCTAGCCATAGGTATAACTTGTCCATAACTTGAGTATTTGATTTGTTCTTCGTTCACTAGAGACAGTTCTGACAATTAGGTAGGCCAAATGCCATTGTCTTTCAGAGTCATTAAATCTAAAATTGAAGTGTTTGCCTGAAACACCTAGAAAGTAAAAGGTATACATTCCCCCCAAGTTTCTGTTCTCCCAAACACTTATCCTGCCCCCCCATCCAAAATTCTGTCTGTGAACACTCTTAATTTGAACGTAGTCACGTTTCACCCCAGACAGTTGCAGTATTCCCAACTGCTTCCCCACCGTTACCCTGTGACACCATAACAAGAGGGTCTGTAGTCACCGCAAGGTAGCACAGCCTCACACCAGGGGGTCTGTTGCAATTCTGCTCATACCAAGCTATGTTTTAGGCTTCCATAGCGGAATTCACAACTGGTTGTACATTTTGAAAACAAATTAAAAAAGTGCAGAGTAGGTTATATATTTCACAGTGTACACTGGGATCTATTGTTTTGATTACACTTGTCAAGGAATTTTGTGGGAGGGATTTGAAGTAAGTGGTTGGGAGAATTGAAACTGTCTGGGTGATGAGTTTTGTCTTTCAGTACAGACCCATATTTATACTTGGCATCTGCTCTGTACAGCGCATATGGTCAAAGTGTACATGTACACAGTCCAATGGACAACTCAGGACAGCACATAGCAATGGCCTAGGTATAGTGATTGTGTACACATGGTACGGTTTTGCGGGAAGAACTTGTGGCATATATCATCGATATTTTAAAATCATTATTGTCATTTTTTCCAATGATGATGGACCACAGTATTGCATTGTCTTTTTTTACATGACGTGGTTAAACGTATAACATGCAAAGCAGATATCTAGGGAGTAATAGCATGTACCACCTATGTGATATCGTTTTGTTGCTTATTTGCAGCGTAACTCTAAATTTGGCTTATGTAGAACTTATATTCAGCAACATGATGAAAAATATTGAAAAGAGAAATTTTGCTAACCCCTTCACAAACTATAGATGGGGTGATGACTGACTCAACGAATGGTTACTATAGACGCCGCACTCCTGGACATGTTTGTAACAAAACATCGGAAATTTAAGACGCCCTCATTTTAAGGGAGATCCCCTTTCAACTGTACTGTATACGGTATACCGTACCGTACGATGGGCTGCTAATCGACATACGCATGAATCACGTCGGAACAATTCGATCGTTATCAGAATTCAGCGCAAAATTTCTTCTTTGTATAGATAATGACTAGTTCGGAGTGATCCTGCAAGTGTGTCATTACCATGACAGATTTGAACTCCCTCGTAGGATTCGATGAAAACGTTGAATCTAAGAAAGTTAGTAACGTTACTCGCTAGGATTTGGCTTACGGCAACGTAACGATAGGCAGCTAAACGGTCTACGTTAGTAATTCACGCCATTAGGCCTGTTTCGCGTATCTAGTACTTATAATAAAATATAGTCACCCTGGGCAAAGGTGCACGTACTGGCATAGTATACACTTTATTAGTGTTAAAGCAGAAAAATCCAACCGCAACAACTGTTAGCCTAGGCTTAACTTTCTCACAAGAAAATCAGGAGTAACTATTGAATACCCTGTCTCAGTGAAACTGAAGACACTTTTTCAATTCAAATCCTGGATTGGAAACGGATTCCCAATCCTCTTAGTTGTTGCATGCGGGTACTATGACTCAGACTGAGTTGATCACCTAACAGACATTTTAATCCTAAAAAAATGAAAACATTATTGCTCTAATTTAGAATCAGTGACCGCCCATGTTACTGATGATGGTTAGGATTAAGTATTTGATGAAAATAAACCAAGTTGAAGGTGTAAAAAGCTGTTTTAGTCCGATCTGGGCAGTTCCAAGCAAAAGAGGACATCACCCCAGAAATTTCAAATTCATCTATTCATTACAAATTTGGTATCAAATTGAAGCTAAGTATTTAAATTTTCATAATTTACAGAAATTTTTACTTCAATATGATTCATTTATCAAAATTTGCATATTTAATTAGTAATAACAATAATGGTAAAATTATTGTCAGAAAATACTCAGAAATGGTGTGTTATTCACATGGATAATCAACAAAGATGTTATGAAACTTAGGTACTTATGTGCTTATATGGCTCCAGAGGGCAATTTGCAAACATTCAGATTGATCTGGTTTCACAGGACCTTGTTCAACCTCTGGTGAATTATTATTTGGCTGGCCTAAAATGGAACAGTTTGGTTTTTCACAGAGCCAGTTGCAAGGCTGTTACAAGTTGAGTTTGGGGTTACATGACCTTGTCTCAATGATCATACAGTGGGCCATACCCAAAGGTGACCTGAAAATACAAGTGACACCCACCCAATGGAGGTGACTCAGCAGTTATGCTTACAGTAAAATGCTCATACAGCAAAGGTACAGTACAGCGTAGGTGCATCAAATGTATAGGACACAGTGGTACATTCAAATACTGTAAGTACTTAAGCATCATATGCTAATATCCTTTGCTTATATGTATAGAACTTGATGTTCTTCATGCTTTTTTTGCAGAAGAATCAGTTTATTTTGGTTACCGAGCATGAAGCTGATGGCTCATTTGTCATCCACCATTTCCTATCAACTGTTGTGAGAAGTAAGTAGTCCTGATTCCTGTCATTTAATAGATCACTATTTTGTTCAGTTGTATTGTGGGGATGACCATTTTTGCTATGTGGTTGTATAGTAGGTAGGTTAGGTCTACGCGTTTGGTTGAGGAATACAGTAGTTAATGGTGAGATGATGGGTGCTTGTGAGTTTAATTTTGTATTTTCTATTTTCTTTCGATGATATCTCTTATTAAACTGTCTTTACTTTATGTGTGCTTGCTTGTTTTTCTTTCACTTACAGGTATCATACCTGTAAGGATTGTATTCTTGAAGACTGGGATTTTTACTATATCAAAATAATTGATAAATTAACAAAAACGAATACCACAATTTTGCAATGAAAATAGCGATAATAGATTGCAATTTTACGGTTAGCAATTTATCTCTTGATTTCACTCTTTGCTGTTGATTATGATAATTTCAGTGTTATGTGGTTGCAGCATGAAACTGGTGTTAATTTGAAGGAACTGAGAGACGTCAGGGGATACATCAACAATTTTCTTAACCAGGATTTCAGCAGTCCTTGAAAACCTGGAAAAGTTATGAAAATTTGGAAAAATTATTTCAAGGCCTAGAGAAGGTTTGAAATTCAGGACAATTGTTTGAAAGGAGGATAGGCATACAGTTTGCATTATTGTTTGCACTTCCTTCCTCCAAATTTCCCTTAACAAATATGTAGTAAAAAATGACCTGTCACTCACAAACTCTGTTAGAAAGTGCCTCAGTAGGGATAAAAACCCTTCATGTGTAGAGATATTGTCATGCTAGCTGGACATTCTGCTATTCTTTTAAGATGTTGTTAAATTTAATGTTAATGTGTAGGAAACTTCCTCAGTATGCTTTTTTGCACGTAAACAAAACATGTTATTAGTTAAGGTGTGAAGAAAATATGTACAACAAGTCATTTTTGAAAGATATTGACCAAAAAAGTGTCTAAAATCTGGAAAATGTTCTTCCATTATTTTGCACACCATACTCGTTAAAATTGCAGATATTTGGATCCTTTCTTTGGATTGATGGGCCTCAGCAGTATTGTTTTAAGCTGCTCTTTCCTATGCTGTGATTGAATTGTGTAATGGTATAACCAGGGAGGTGCAACTGAGGAGACTCCTGCCTTTGAATGGCCTTCTTTCTGCCAAAAGAAGTCTTTTTGGATTATCACTTATACGTTCAACAGGCTTGACAGGTGTTAGGAACTTAACATCAAAGGTCCATTTCGTCTGCTCCGTTGTAAATTATCGAAAGGAAAATTTTGTCCGTAGCTGTAACATTGCCAGTCATTATTCTTGAAAATCAGTTTTCAACTTCTAATGGGTTCCGATGACTATCACAGTAGAAAAAATTGGATGTGTCACTCGTTGAAAATGGGTATACTGTACACCTTCTGCAAACTTGCAAAAGTTTGCTGAAATTGATAAATTGCTATAGTAAAACATAGTCTTATGACCATTTTCATTATTTGCGTATGGCAAAATGTCTATGTCTTATAAAACCAGTTTGTCTGGGTTCCAAAAAGATTACCAGTCGGTTTGATTTTGGGGACAGTGGTTCTGACTGGACTGTTGACAACGACCCACCCATCAAAGATGTGTTGTACGAAGTCTACGAAAATTTTGACATGAAATTTAAATGTTTTTGCTTTTTGCCCATGCAGTCACTTTAACTGCTCCTAGAAGAAGTCCAGTTACTTTTTGTTTCTGTGATAATCACAATCTTTGAATTCATGGTGGCTGTCTGTGTGTTGTGGAACATCTAAATCTAAACATATCTCATGGAGGGATGCTTGCACAAGCAATGTACAGTAGGTGTATCTCATTGATTAGGATAAGCCTTTTGCTTTGGTGGAGGTCAGTGGGTCAAATTGTGAACACACTGAGAAAACTTTGTAAAGTTGAGATCTCAAGAAGGACATACAGTCACATGAATGTCACCACCTACCTCAGTGCAGGAGGATAGGAGAAAAGGGAGTACAGTAGTAGAGGGTTAAAAAAGTCATAAACGCAAAATGTTTAAGTTACTGTAATATCAACAAGATTTTGGTTAGGTTTTGTTTAATGTTGATCTCAAAAATGACAACTGTACTATTTTCTGTGACTTCAGAACATCCTCACAAGGAACCGTTAACAACCAGAAGTATTGAGATTCAGCAGCATTGCTGCTCTACTTAAATTTTTCTGATGTTGATGTGCAGTAGATAATATTCATGAGTATGTGTTATTTGCCTCTCCCTGGCTCAAATAATTAATGTTGACTGGTCAAAGGTGACAGGTCACCAATGTTTACTTTAACTCTGCAGTTAAAGAGTGATGACAGTCAACCATCAACATTTCCTCTTGCATTTGTAGGAAGAGAAAGCCAAAAATCTAAGACTGCAATGGATATCTGGCCCTGCTGGACTATCTGGCTGGATACTGAAATAAAAGTATAGCCTGTCTTTGACGAAAGACTGTCTGGATTTTTTCCTGCGTTTTGTTGCAATTTTTAGATGTTGGTGTGAAATGTTAGAGCATAGATCCCTCAAAGAATTAAAAGACAGAATGTGAACTTTAATGCACAACAACAGTGTAGAACACAATTTAACATTCTGAGCATTTAAGAGACTTGTTTTAAGTGATGAAATGAATTGATTTTAGAATACAAAGATTTTAAAAATTTCAAGGCAAACTTTTTCTTTGTATGGTAATAGAGTAGATACATCCTGAGTTTGGATCAAGTCAACTAAACCATATTTAATTTAGTACACCACTTTAATTTCCAGCTTTTGAGAGATTTCTCTAGAGGGCATCCTCATGGGAAATCACTTCAATTGGCAATGACAAGTCTGAACTGACCTGTTTTGTAATGTCATCTTATAGAATGGCTGAAAAATGCACAGCAATATTTCCACAATCTTCTACCCATTGGTGATATTGTGATTGTCAGCACGTAACACGACTGGCCAGTGGAACTTGTTAAAGTTGATGGTGAAACAAGTGCAGTAGTTTATATTACAGTAGTTGAAGTGTAGTTATTCATGTACCTTGTCCATTTGTCTTGTGCTTCCTAAGATGTTGCATTTAGAGACGTAGAAGCTGTGTACAATTCTAATTTTCAAAAGCATTGTAAAAATCCAGTCCGGCTGGATTTCAGCTAAGCTCAAAGCTAAGACAAATCCCATTCCACCTGATCTTAAAGCAGGATGTGCTGTTTGAAGAAAAAAAAAGCCTTGTTGTTAATTTTCCATCATTTTCTTCCATTTTATGCCAATCTGCAAAGTAACATCTAGGCCTCATTTCTTTCAGGAGGAATTTCCTTAAATAGGGTGATAATTACAATACAAAGAAGAGTGGTTTATTTTTTTTCGGCTAAAAAGTTAATGGAACCGTGCATGTGCTAAATGCAAATATCCACAATGAAAGACCTATGTGAACACATTTTTTTGGAAATCAGGCTATAATTGGACAAATAAATTTTATATCTTTTTACAACTGTAAGAGGTAAAGTCAGTCTTTTAGTGCACTTTTGAAAAGGCAGAAATAACAGTACATCCTGCTTTAAGATTAAAATCCGGTGCATCCCTATGCAAACTACCATTCTTCAAGTCCTGGAAATTTCACAAAGTGACATTGTTCCTTTCTCATATGTAACATCAGAGTGGACTATCACCGGTGTTATCAAATTTATTATTTTCTTCAAACAATATTGCTGTGGTGTTTGCTGTTACAGTTGAAAACTTTATTTATAAAAGAAGGAGAAGGGTCATGATAATCATACTGATATTACCAACATTTACTACACTGTTATTGATAATTATGCCATTATTACCAACATTTATGACACCATTATTGAAAATCATGCAGTTATTAGTAACATTTACCATGCCAGTAGCAACGGTGATCCCATTATTAGCAAACTGTTTGTGATTTCCATAAAAAAATCAGTTCAAAATGTAGTAGAAACTTGATCTGTCAATCATAGATACAAAACCATTACAAAGTACTTTTTCATCTGATGTTGCTTGCTTTCAATGCCTTTTGCAGTTTTTTTTAATCTACTTAAATGTTATTATTTAATTATTCCCGCAGATCTCCACAAGGTTGTATTTATATCTGTGGCTCAGTCCTTTGGACACTACAACACTGTCGCCCAGAAGTTTGTAAGTAGGGAGTGCCCTCTTTATTGGAATAATGCCAAAACTGAATAATTTTATAAAATCTAACCTGCGCATTCCTGATGTGCAATGCTTCAACATTTGAAACATTGAGAACAATCTCATGTCCCACTGAACAGCTCAACTTGTCATTGTTTCTCTCATTCCATAACAATTCTTTGTCTTTGTTTTTGATGTCTGAAATCAACAATACTCATAGTTTCTTTGCCTCCATGTTTGTTTGTTAACCATATTCCTTTGTGCTAATATTTCCTTTGTAAACAATGTCTTCCTAGGTTGAAGTCTTCCTATAACTATTTGTACAAAGTTGTAGCCGTTCATGCCATCGTCAATCTGAATTAAGCAGTTGCCTTATAGAAACTTTTCACCATTTCTAGTGCAAATACTGTAGGATGGAAACTGTAACACAAAGTTTTAGAAGTTCAGTTGTTAAATGCAAGATGATACAAAGTGTAACTCTTGTTCAGCATATTCAAATGATTAGGAAGACAGAATTATGTTAGAAGATTTTCAGAAGTATGAGAAGATGATTCAGATGTATCTTTGTAAAATAAGAGTGACGGAGTGCTTTACTATTTCTCCTCTTTGCATTGTCATTTTTATTGACGTTACCCTTTTTTCAGTTTCACCGCTATCGGTCATCACACCAATGATCATACAGGTATCCAATGATCCGAGAGCCGTCTCTTTATCGCTCTACGATACAAACTCTGAGTCAGAGCTTAAGATTTACTCTGAGATAAGAAAGTACTGTTCTGAAGATTGATACTGATGTGTTTACAACCATTTGATGGTTGGCCGCTCTATACAGGTGCAGTGGAGACTTTTCCACACTGAAGAACACGCCTTCAAGGGCGATTAATTCTTGCAGTGTGGATGGGTACCAATACTCAAGTTTACGTCCGTTGTTAATAATAATCCTCCTTCCGGGGTTGGTTCAATCCCTCAGTAATTGGTTCTCAATAAATGTCATGTTAACGCTGGCAGACTTAATAGTGACCCGACATGACTGAGGATTGGCTGGCCTATCTAAATGTAAACAGCTGATTTGACATTCTCACACCATCTCAGTGTTATTAATCCTGCAAGGGAACTTATTCAGAAACTCACTTATTTTTAAATGTCAACACCTCTCATTCTTAACTAGATGATCCTCCTCGTGGACTTAGTGTGGATGAAAACCCAGGAACATTGATTATAACTACAGTATTAAAGTCACAACATCAAGTATGACTTATCATTCCTCCAATATATGGAATTCATGAGGACTGTCTAACTTGCCATCATGTTTTTTCTTACAGGGAACTCATATTTCAACTGCCAAGAGTGCAGGCCAACTTAGTCATATCGATGGACTATCATTCTGTCTTCGTCTGCATCATGATGGCAAGCAGGAGGAAGAAGAGACGGGAGATGGTCCTTCTCTATTCACTAAATGTGTACAGTAAGATGTTATGGCATTTGTTTCTTGCATCACTTCGTTTTTATTCTCTTTATGTGGTAAGATCATGTAAATGTTTACTTATATTGAGGGACAATAAGTTCTCTCACGCCACAATCACTGATGGATCTGAGGAGGTGTGGGCAGTGGGAGCCATGGCCTCACCATACGTGGGTCAAAAAACTTATTTCTCAAAATCTTAAGAAACTAAATTTTTTTGTATTGTAAATTATACCAAGGAAAACAAATTTTTTACAAAACCAACTTCACAATTGTACAATTTGTTGCAACAAATTGCATTTGAAGGCATTCACTTCAAGAAAACTTTCCTCTCCAGGGGGGAACATGCTTTCCCCTTAGACCCCTTTTTCATATCACTCTACCCGTCCCACACAAAGTATTTGTTTCGGCCAGTGTTCACAGTGTATGTTCATTGAGTCCTTGTCGTTTGTGTCACGTAGAGCTCTATTGTTTAAGTCATTTTTACTGCACTAGTTAGTCTTAGTCTTCAGATTTGTGGGGAAAAAAGTTGTCTTTCAAAGAAAGTTACAGATTTTACTACGTAGCCTCACAGTCTACGTCCCTGGTTTTGCGTGATTTGTGAGCTAGACACTACAGTAGATTCTTTCCCTTGTCGCAAAAATAGATCCTTTTTTAGCACACAGCCTGCATACAGCAGATTAGTATACAATCTCAAATACAGTTATGAGGTTGCCAAGGCAATAAAGCGCCATGGCAAGTATTAGGTATCAGAAATCAAGCCATAAATGAGGATTCTGGTTCAACGAAACTTCTTGAAATTTTACACAGGGGATGATTGTTCATGAATTTTATATGAAGATTACAAAATAAATTAAATGTGTTGTCTGGTTAGGTAGCCTACCGAAAAGGATTTATGTGTGGTGTGAAAGAGCACAGATCAACCCGTATATTGATAGGACATGACTAGATGAACAATACTATCACTGTACTGGTCAAGTGGACACACATTACGCCCTCGTGGCTAGTGTCATTTGTCAGCCTGTGTAGTCCGCATTTTATATCAATGAAACGGTCCTATGAAGTTTGAAAGAGCACAAAAAAAAAAAACTCTTACATATGTTATCATCTCAAAGAAGGCAGATTACTTACTATTGTTATAGTTTTTTGTAATTTATGCATGTATGCCTATAGTGGTATTGAGATGCAAATATTATGAGCTGAATAAAATGTCTTATTGTTACACTTTCTCCAAAGATTAAAATCGTGTTTCTCCATTGTCTCTACGTCCATGGATGCTGCCTCTGTCTTTTAGTAGAAAGAAATCCAATTTGGAGCATTATGCCCCACCCCTTGTAAAATTGTAGCAGATTTCTGGAGCTGGAGCTTATTGAAACTATTGGGATACGGCCAGGTTTGCGACAAAGACCATTCTTCCCTACATACACTGTGTGTGTCTATTGGGAATGAATTACGTATGTGTTATGTATTGTACATACCTATGTGGAATAGTGTTAACATCAGTATTAGTTAAGATCATTGTTTTATGGTCATCGTGTTAGTTTTCTGGCTGCAACTTTGAGGGGAGATATTGTTGAAAGTTTTAACATGGATTATCAAAATCACTGTTTATTAAGACCTCAAATATTTTTGTTCGTGTTCCAGTGTATTTTTCTTAACTTTGGTTTTGTTTGATTCATAGGCTTAAGTCGTAAGCGAGGTAGGTCGATCAAACGCATCCTGCTGGCCCGATATGTTTTCCTGTAGTTTGCATTTGAATGACCGAACATCAACTTGGAAGTGAGAGAATTGAAAAGAAAAAAAGTTTACATCATCTTCCATTTCCTTCTTGAAAATGTATGTGTGTACTGGTGTGCCATATCTATTTTTGCTACTTCATTCTTGCAAATGTATTAGCATGAGTAGGCCTATGTCAAGTAGGCTTAGCTTTCATAGAAGGTAAGAAAAAACAACTTCCTATATATGGGTTTAACAATAAGACATGTAAGTACAGAACAGTGCAAAGAAAGAGACAAATTTATGTATAACAGGAGAGACAAAAAGAACATAAAATATAAAAGTAATCTACCTGGGCCTCTCATCTGAATGGTAGGGGTATTGTTGTGATAGCGAATGGTTCAGCCTATGAAAGAATTAGGGTAGCAGTTCGTATATGCAGTCAGTGGGCTCAGAACTTTTCCCACTGAAATTTTCATGAATGTCAATTGTCATTCAAAGTGGAAAGAACAATAACTGATATACCAAAGTTCCTTAGGGGTTTAGGACTTTCAAAATTGGCATCGAATCATAACCGTTCAATCTTTTCCCACAAAATATTGGATGTGGTGAAGAATGATGTTGTCTTTGGAAGTTTTTTGTCAATGTCCCATTTTATGTTTGACATCTCCACCTAAAGTGGATAGTTGGTTGACTATGATGGTTTCCTGGACTACGTTAAGAATTATCAGCAAGAATCATCTGGGCAATTTACCCAATGTCAGTGTTTTTATTTATCACTGCTATCTCGCCGATTTAGGCTACATCGTATTGGCCATGACCAAGCTTAATAAATAAATAGCAAAGGAGCATGCTTTTTGAAGCTCACCATTTTTGATTTTTGGTTTTTGTTTTCTTGAATCTGCATTTGCTTTACTAATGATAATTAAACAAAGTAATTACTAATTGTTTTACAGGTCGAGGGATGAATAATTGCAAATACGGTTCACAACCCATGAAAGCTAATTCTATCAATTCAATTTCATGCAAGATTGCAATAATTTCAGATCAATATCTTCTCAGGTCCTACCTGAAAAGTTGAATTCTCTCTTGAGAGTTATTTCAAAATTAAGTACTATCTAATGCATGTAACCCGCTCCAGAGGCCATAAGCTGTACTTGCACAAGCAGCTGTTTCACTTCCAATGCCAATACTGAATAATTATGTTAAACTTTTAAAGGGATGATGTTTCAGTGAGTTAAGTTTTCAAGTTATTCACTCTGCAATGTTTGTGTAACTTCTGCTGATTTGTGGGCTTAGACTTTACTGCTAACCAGTTTAAACAATGCCTCACTAAAACTACTTTCTATTTGTTCACAGTACTTCATCCGTTCCATCTCACTTTTTATTACTTTTGATTCACAATAGATCCAGATCCCTTCGTCATCTTTATGAGGCTGTTTCATCTTTGGTGTCCTCTCACCTGGCTGATAACCCATCCTCTCCCGTCTCCCTCGTAGTTGATGACTTGTCTGTTCTCATGTGTTTGGGATTCAGCGTGCAAAGTATATCTGAATTCATCCACTACTGCAGAGTGTTACTTAATGAAGTTTCTCAGGTAGGAAAATGTTTCGATTTAGAGGTCGAGGTCAAGTTTGACATGACTTTGATGCTTAATTACAAAAGTCGTTTATTATGATTCAGAATTTGGTATTACTATTAGCACATTGCTATAACAATAGAGGACGTTATTTGGCAAGATGGGTATGGCACATAGTTGGCAAAGATGCTACTCACTTGTCTGATGATACAGAACAATTTATTCTACATGCTATTAATTTTTATCTCTTCAATATTTTGTCTTTGGAGGATGTGGTCATTCTGATTCCAATTTAACAATCACCGTGATCCTCGGTGTCAACGTAGCAGATACCCTGAACTAGGCTGCTAATTTAGCAGTCATACCAATCGTTAGCTTGCTGCTGCCTTATGCTAGTAATCACCATAATCCTACGTGCTTCCCTAGAAATCATCCGATTCTGAATACAAATTACTCATATCCCCTTCACTTTTTTTGCAACTGGCCAGCAGGACGACCAAGCTTCATATTCATGTGACCTGCCAGCCTTTCAATTGGTTTGTATCATTTTAATAAACGAAAGTTTAAACATTTCCATCCATGAGAAACATACAGCAAATATCATCATATCGTAAAATTTATAAAAGGCAAGTATAGGAAAAATGGTTTCCACACCCCCCCAAAAAAAAAACAGTCCTGTTGCTCAGAGCATGACACAATTGTCCCTTTCTCAACGTTGTCAAGAAAACACAAGGAGATTTTTAGTGGTGCTATAGCACAACCCGAATGGGATCCATCATGCCATAAGGTTAAAGGTTTAATGCTAACTATTTTTGAGCAATTAAGTTTGTAGGCCCCTAAATGTATCAGCAACAAAATTGTTATTGTCATTTCTTTAAGTAACCGGATGTCGATTCAGAAAATCGGCTGTTTACGTCGACGATGAAATGCGCAATCACTGAGGTGGATGGGTCATTCACTATGCAACACACCACATAAAGACGTTACTATCTAAAATTTGCAGGTTGTTTTATGTTCTCTTCTATTTCTTTCCAAGAAACCGTTTTGCACAGGTTAACATAAAAATTGTCTGTAGTATAGTTTGGTTTACATAAAGTGATATCAGTGACGTCTTTGTTTGTTTGTTTTGAACTTGCCCAACCAAAGATTCCTACATGGACATCAAATATGCAATAGAAACCTGGACTATGCATTCTGTGGCGAGATTACTCAGCAAACAGCACCCCCTAAAAAAAACTGCTGTGTGTAGTTCAACAACATCCATAATGTAGTGAATTATTCATGAACCTTCTTAGGCATCCAACTTAAAAATATCACCTGCAGAACAGTGTAATAGCTCTCTTCTGTGCACTGTGTATTACTGGACATTACATCATTACACAGGCAAATTTGGGGAGTGTCTGCCAACTGAATATAACTTTCTTTTTAAGTCATGCTGAACCTTTAGCAGTTGTAATTTAGGAAACCAGTCAGACCTGTTGAGGAGGACTTTTACTGATGAGGCAGCATTTTAACAAGCTTGTGGCCGATGGACTACTGCTATGTTTCATAAGCTGAATTTCCTGTCTTCTGATCCAGGTTTTTAGCTTTGTTTAGCCTGATCCTGTGTAGCACCTTAACAGTCACTGTGATTTTGTGTGCCAATTTAGTAGTAACCCTGATTCTGGCTGCCAATTTAGCAGTCCCCCTGATTCTGGCTGCCAATTTAGCATTACACCTGATGCTTGCTGCCTGTTTCATAGAACTTTACTTTGACCCTTAGTACAACTGAGCAGATTTTCTGGGTGTGAAATTGTGACAGTCATTCCTGTTAAGCTTTTCACTACTGTAATCTGCTAAGTGGTAAAAGAACTTCCAACATTCTCCCTGTCCTCTCGTTCATGTCTAGAAGGTTAAAAATGTGCTCCCACCATCAACTTCACTTGAGATGCAAGTATTTAAGTGTACTGATAAATTTAGTAGTTTACTAAACCAAATCTTCAGAGAAATGCCGTGGCTTTTATCAAAGTTGGGGAGTGGAGTTAACCGAATTTGGTGATTAGTGTTTTCAGTAAATAATACCAGTGCAATATTTGGTGTTTGCATAAACAGGTTTGGTCTTATCTAGTTTGGTACACTCACTATGAAGGGTGATAAGCTTGATCTACCTTGGAATTATAATTGAATGTTAATAGAAGTGTCAAAAGATCTTTTGCCAACTTTAGTAAAACATTTCACAAACAATTGTCAACATTAGGTTCTTACAAAACTTAAAAATAACAGTCAGACAGTGACAATCTGTTAATGTATTGCAGTAATGCATGAACTCAACTCTGGAGCTGTCTAGTCTCCTCTGTACTTTATTATGTACCAAAAAATGAAAGACCAATATTGAGGAAACAAGTGAGTTTGATATTTTAATTGTTTGTGATGGTATTATCAAAGACAAAACAAATCTCTGCGACAGGTTGCCAGAAGATCATGGAATCATATCCTCAGCTAATTTAATGTCTTCAAGGAGGTAAAACTAGATTCATTATTCAAAGCTACTGTTTCTCCTGCAGTGAAAAGGAGAGATCCTCGGTGACAAGTTGGATATTGCTCATTTCAGGTGTTGTGTGGGTACACTCTTCCTAGGGAGGCTAAGACTCAAGTCACTAGCATAATCATTCACCAGATAGCTAAAATTGTGGGAAGACTAAGCAAAGTGCCGTCACCTGTTGGCACAGAGTGTACTGCAAAATTTTTTAATAAAAGTACCCTCAGACTGCTGGAAATGGCTTTTCCAGGCTCTGCAGGCACCCTGTCACTCTTGCGGCATCCCTGAAAACTGCCACTGGAGGACCATGGTCCCCACACCCCCAGCCATGCTGGCTTATATCTCACTGGCTTATTTCACTCCATATTCCTCTCATCTTCATGCAGTTGATTTTTAGGCTTGACACTTTGGCTGATAAAACCTGTAGTTGATGATAGTAGCAGTTCACACTCAGTGTCTTTTTTGATGAAAACCTGTTTTTGATTCTATCAGCAGCAGTTCAGGATTGCTAGTTTTGTTGATAACCTGTGCAGTGCAGTTGCTTGCATCAGCTATAGTTCAGGCTTAGTGTTTTTCTTGGTAAACTTTTCATTGATGATATGGAGTGCAGTTCAGGTTTGGTGGTTTTGTTGAACAAGTCTGTGGATAATCATATTAGCAGCTATTATTTTTAAATTCCTTGATGTGGGATTATGAACTTTAAATATCTTCCTTGTTTCATTGTCCCTCCCACAGAGTTCTGGCATTCTGATCACTTTAGTACACAATGACGCAGACGTCGGTGATGAGGAGTCTCTTAAACTTACCAAACTACTCTCTTATCAAGCAGACATCTTGATAGAGACAGCAGGACTAACCAGTGGATTTTCAAAGGATGTTCATGGTCAGGTAAAGATTTCAGAATATTAGTAGTGATTGGTTCATCCTCTGAATGATACCAGATCAGGTATTTAATGACTGGTTCATCCTCTTAGAGATACCAAATTAGGTATTTAGTGATCAGTTCATCCTCTGAGAGATACCAGATCAGGTATTTAGTGACTGGTTCATCCTTTTAGAGATACTAGATCAGATAGTGATCAGTTCATCCTCTGAATGATACCAGTTCAGGTATTTAATGATTGGTTCATCCTCTGAGAGATACCAGATCAGGTATTTAGTGATCGGTATATCCTCTGAGACATAACAGATCAGGTATTTTTTGAGGCTATCTAGTAACTTTACGATGTAGAAGGCTGTAAAGTAATTTTAGTTTTGAAGTCTTAAACCAGTTAACATATGACAAGTTTATTTGTCACGTCTGGACCCTCATACACTATGTGAGACGAGTATACTTGTCTTGTAATATATGCACTAAACTTAGTCACGTGATGCTCTGCCAATTAAAAATACATCCTTGTGAGATTGTTTGCTGTGTACAGTGAACATTCTAGCCCCTACTATGTATTCAGTAATTCCTTACAACTGTTATACATGTCTTTGTATTGAGATGTCGATCAAGAATGTGGAACTAGGTTGTGTCCTAGAATGTACTGGGGTACTTGCAATTTATCACAGTAGGAACCACGTGAACGTATTTTCTTTCAAATTTCAGTATTGCCATGGCCCCCTCTATTTCAGAGAAGCAGAATTCTAGATTAAGAAACCGTTGCAGAGCTTATTGGATTTGAATTTCTAGCCATATGATGTTCAAAAATGAGGAAGAAAAAAGATTTAGAGAGAACCCCTACAAAATAAGTTCTGAGCACTGTAGTTTGCTTGTATTTGCAT
>VJOZ01002318.1:0-14750 GCA_009801055.1 Stichopus horrens | reverse complement strand
CTCACTGGAGTTTAAAATGCATTGGTCGACTCCATGTACCGATCAACTCAATGTACCCCTACTATACATTTCCAGGCTAGACTTCTGTACGCAAAAGTTGTGGTTTGGGTTTAGCCTATTTTCAAAACATAGCAGTAGGATTCATGTCTTTCAGTAAAGTCTTGTCAAGCTCAAAGTGAAGAAAAGCTACGTATAGAAAGTCTACTGTAGACCAAGTCTAGGATAGGACTGTAGTCAATATACGCCTAGAGCCTAGAGGACTTCAACCACAGTGGTTTCACAATGATGAGGAATTGGCATACATGAAAATGCAGTGCTTGTTTATCTGTCTAGTGGTATGGAGAGTAATCAGGTCACTACTGTTTATTTACCAACGTGATCAGCAAAATACGTTGTTCACCTCTCGTTACTTGCCAGCATACTGCGTCTGACAAATAAGCATAGGCCTAGAGCCACTGATTCTTTACCCAATCATAGCACAAATAAGCACAATGCTGTTCCTTATCCTCTGGACAATCGTCCAAATGAGAAGTAGCGATTTGATTTTTTGCCTGAGGATCAGGTGAATAAGCTCAATACTGCTTCTTTATCCAATCATCAAGTAAATAAGTGATGGCACTATGCTTGTTTGCACTCTGCCAGCCTCTCTTGTTTGCAACTATCTGGTAAATGCTATATCATTAACAGTAAGCTAATTTGCCTGATGATGAAGACAATATGCAGTAACAACATGCATATCAGAAGTTCCCTCTATCATTATAGATTTAGCATTCTTGGTTCAGACTGATCAGGAGTCTTGGGTGGGAGACCCACATTTGAGACAAGTGTGAACCCTGTGAGCACTGCACATGAAAATGGTCCATGATTTATAAAAATTCCTGGCAATGTTTGCAAGCTTAAGCTTCATAGTAATTGATTTTATTCTCTGGAAGCAGATTAGCATACTCCATAATAATCCTTAGTAGTTTGATGAGGCAAGTGCCAGCAGTAAATTTTGTTAATTTCAGTTTTGAAGTTCTGTTTATTGTCATGAATGAAGGGCTAAGTGAATATGTTTCTGTTTACATATGAAGCGATGCAGTCAAGTATTTGTCAGAAATCTTATCCACACTCAACGAAAGGGAGCAAGAAGACTGGCTGGAAAGAATCATAGAAATGGTCAGAAAGCAACCATGTAAGTTCCATGAGAAAAACTGCAAAAATAAAAAGTTATTAAACTAAAGCAACCCTCAGAGGTGACACATTTTTCATAATGTAGGCCTACATCACAATGTGTAGAAGACACATTCAATGGCACAATCATTTGTGTTGTCTTCATTTTGTCAAGGTGTTCATGAAAGTTGTCTGTATCATTAAAAGAAAGGACATTTTGTATTTTTTATACATTTTATGTATTTTAAATTCATTAATTTTTTTCTTTGTATATACTGTCCAGCTACTTTTGTTGAATACTTCATTGTAGCTAATATTGTTTCTGGGTTCATTAATTTCTGGGTTCATTAATTTTTTTGTATTATTGTAGAGAATTACTAATGCACAATGTGATGGTATCGGATTTATGCCGTAGTCTCCATTGCAGGAAGTTCCATTAGCTATTTATTTTCAGTTTTCCTACTGAAAATGAGCTCACCTTCAGATATACTCATTTTTTCATTACTTTGAACAAACTTAATTGTCTTCAATTCCATAGTAACCAGTGCTCTCCTAAGGAAAGACCTGATAGAAGCAGCTGTTGAGGAATGCAAGCAGGGAGATGACGATGAGAATGAAAACATCTTTAACATCATCGATTCGTTCTCTCTGCCAAGGTTCACCTTCAACCCGGAGCAAAAGAAGTTTTTAAAGTGAGTTTGTGAATATTTTGGAATTTTGCTTTCTTCCTTACATTATGTATTCCTACTGTATGAAAATAAGGTTTGCCTTAGCGATATGTAGAATCCTGAATTGTATTCTGTTGTTACTTCAAAAGATTCTTAATAATGTACTTAACCACCCATGATCTTAAATGAATCCCAGTCGTATGCAAAAGCCTTCATCTCTCTATTCATGTTTGAGCATTCACGAATTAGGCTTGAAAACAGGTTTTCTGTATTCATTGGTTACAGTGACTCATTTTAATGTCCCATTTAAAATGTCCCATGTCAAATGTTACCGGACGTTTTGAGATAGTCCATTCCTTTCTGGACTACTGTATCATTGGATGAGGTATTGGTTTTTTTCTTAACCAAAATCTCGTTATTGAAACAACCAGTCATTATTTGCAATGTATCATGAACGGTTTCATTCATGCCTGACATTTTTTATGGGGATGACAAAGAGCTTAGTAGACATCTATAGAACTTTGAAAAAGGAGATACTGCAGTTGTAAACTTGGGCTTTTAGGGCCTCTGCTGTATCTTCAAGGGAGCCATTATCCAGCAATCATGCAATGAACGACTAACTGACTTGACATGTAACATTTTCAACAGTCCGTGTCAGTGGACTTAATGTTAGAATACAGATACACTTCAAATTTTTTGTATGGATGTGTATTCACATTCAGGGAAAAATTGATGTGTGAGCTATTTTCTGTCAATGGGGGTTATTTTTAGTCAAATGTTCAGCTGCTTAGTGGTTTTTTTTTTNNTCACTCTCAGAATAAAACAGGAATGTATACAATCTGCAACTAAGGATCATCTTATTTGAGTCACTTGTGCTTATGTTGGGTAGTAGATTTTAAGTCCTGGTGACTGATGTTATTCCAAATTTGAAGGATAATAAAAGTTCATTTCTTTATTGAATCTAATTTGTTTGTACTTTCTTGGACAAACTTTTGTCACTGCAGCTTGTGTAGCAACTTTACCAAATTTCCCCCAAAACAAGAAGTAGAAGTGCTTGTTTTTATGATGAAGCAAAACCTTAATTTCTTTCATTTCATCAAGGGATTTAACACCTGTTAGTCTCCATGGCAATGCAAATGTCAAGTCAGCTCTGTTCTTAGACCGATATACACTGCTTCATCAACGGACGTCAAGACATAATTTGTTTACCCCACCAGTCCAGGGAAGTGCACCAGATACAAAAACAACAAAGTTCCAGGTTTGTTAAACAAAGTCTTACTGACCAGAATCAGATATTATTTACAGTNNATAAACTTTTGAATATGTAATTAAGAAATTTTAATTTTGACTAAAATTATCTTGAAGGCAAAATCACTGACCAATATCTGGCTACCTGTAGCCATTGGCTTCAACATATTGACAATGCAGTAATATGTTTCTATTGAATAAAGTCTTTAAATCAAAACACCCCTTTGTGATCATGGTAATGGAAATTGTGAGTTTTAAGTTGAAGTTGGGAGTAAGTGTTCTGTGTAATGTTCTGTGTAATTGTTCTGTGTAATGATAGTCTGTACTAAACATTTGAATTTTACCCAAGCAACATTGGTAATATATTGCTTGTTTATCTTTTGCCTTTTCAGTTAAAATCAGTAGAGTTTCTCCTTGGCAGCACAGCAAAGATAGGCGAACTAATTGTCCTGGGTATGCTTACCCAACTAAAAGAGGTAATAAACTTATTCACTGTTTGCACTCAGCATGCTTACCTAACTGAAAGAGATAATAATTCTGTGCACTGACTCTACTGTGTATGCATGCTTACCATGCAGCTGACAGATGTACTCAACTTATTCACTGATTGCATTCAGAATGCTTGCCCAGCTGAAAGAAGTATCATCCTTTTCTGACTGTTAAAACTGATGAACAAGAAGAAGCAAATGTACTTATATAGAAGATCCTTTCCTTGCTGGGTTTGATCCTATATGGATCTGTTTGTATTGACAATGCATAGGATATATCAGGGTCAGTTACATTTATGACACATTGTATTGTATATACTATTGTATATTCTGTTCTAAAGTATCTGACATGTTTACATAATTATTTCTTGGACAGGAAGTGATCCTAATTAATCGAAAGACCTAATTCCAGGCTTTTCTTTCATCATTCTATCAGGGTAAATATTTCCTGGAAGACCCAACTGGTGCAGTGGAGCTGGATCTCAGTAAAGCTATATCCTTTAGTTTCATTCTAAAGGACAGGTTCATTCCTTGGTGCAGTACTTAACTTGGGCTGTTTCTTCGAATAATTGAGAATAATTTGTAAATTTGTGTCAAAGTTGAAAACAGACTACAGTATAATTATGATTCCTCATCTATCCTGGGCACAAAAAATCGAGAGAAGAGGGCATGTTGCACTTGATAGTAATCAGCATGAGCCGTTGAATGTTCTTGCAAAGTCATAACCATGAGCAGTTTATAGACACAACTTTCCCTGGTTTCATAAAATGCTAATGCAGTAACATGTGTTTATATTGTTGTAATTCTTTCGTAAATTAATTTGCACTTTGTGTTCCTTGACCCACAATTTTACCAGTTTCATAAAGGATTTTTTACAGAGAATAGCTTTGTCTTAGCAGAAGGCTGGTATGAGGATGAAGTCTTCCATGTTAATGGTCTTGGATTCCCACCACCAGAACCCTCCGCAGACAGTCGGTGTGTAGTGACTAAAACATTACAATATGAATCAAGTGGAAGTCCATTGACTCCTTATGTAACTTAGACTTATACTTTGACTATTGTCATAGCACCCACTAATTCTCATGTAATTTGGAAAACATTCCACTAACCAACAAATGCTACTTTTTAGACATTTCACAGAGAGTGCGTGAATTACCGTAACCATTTGTCAAGGCAATGTGCATGAATGCTAGTTATCGTTGGTTTCTCTTACACCAAAATGTTTTTAGTTTCAGTTTGAAACATCTCAGGTTTCGAATTTGTTGACAATATCTACAATAAGCACAAGTTCCTCATATGCAAGTTTTACACTAAAATTACATTTTGTGCCACAGATGTTGGTGATTTTCCAACTATTTATGATACTGATTTTGCCCACAATGTTGGAACTCTTCAGAACTACCACAAAATATGACATCAAAGAACAAAGATTTGTTTTCATTTCCATTACTTCTTTGCAATTTTCATTTAGCTGATGTTACCCTTTAACATCTCATTCGCTGAATAGCCATAGAGTGTTGTCTCATTTGCTATTTTTTTTTTTTTTTCGCAGGTCATTTTTTGGATCGTTAAATTTCTTTGGAGGGCCCTTGCCTACCTGTGCCAAGGCATCAGTGAAACTAGCTGCCTTAGAGAGTTCAAACCAAGATGCTATGTTTGTGCTGCTGTCTGACATTTGGTTAGATCAGGTTAGGGTGAGAGAGAAGCTGGGCACTCTCTTCTCAGGCTACTCTGAGATGCCTCCGACCTGCTTCGTCTTCTGTGGGAATTTCTCTTCTGCGCCTTACGGACAAAACCAGATAAAAAATCTTCAAGGTAGGTGAAATAGACAGCAATGAAATGTAGGACGAGAGCGATAATATCTTATCATTAATTTTCACACAAGATCTATTCAACTTCATACAATATGAAGAAAAATATTTCAAAGAGAGTTGCCAAAGAAGCTAGTCATTGTACGTCGTAATGTTTCCTCCTGAAAAATTGGGTTTTTTCCACACAAATCCCACACAAAAATGTAGATAGATATCCAGTTGTTACAAAAAGCTAAATTTTCTATTTTATTAATCTCCACTTCAAAGTATTATGAATGAAACATCAGAGACGTAATGTAAGAAAAGAATATCAGAAAGGTCCACATGTCGTTAAAACTTAACTGGACTCGCTATCCTGCGCCTTTTCTCTTAATTCCATATCACCACTCCCTTTCGGCACTTACTTTGTTCTCTGCCAACCTCTCTTCCTTCAATGGTCATGGCTTGCTTTTCTGATTTAAACAGTTTTTGTGGCTATGTGACCACCATGATTACCAAACATCAAAACGTGGATGTGTAATACACCCAGGTCAGACGTCACTAATTTGTCCACATGCATTTCAAACATTGTCCATCCTCTTGTCATTAAGGAGAAAACTATGGATAACTTTAGGTGATAGCCCTTACACTTGTGGTGATGGTCAAAACTCAGAACATGTGACACACGTTACAGGGCCATTGCTCCTTACCTGATAACTCATTACTGAAACAATGTTTATAGATGCCTGTCCATAGTTAATGTTGGTGAATGGTTTTGCCAGTGAGCAACTGTAACAGAGTTTAATGCAGTGGGTTACTGAACTGAGGCACTAGTGTTCAGAAGGGAAAGTAAACGAAAAGGGGTTTTCAGTTTGATCTTGAAATCGATATGATATGAATAAACCTAAGTATGTAAATTAAGAGAAAAAGTGCTTGAATAACAGATAACAGACTCACTTGACAAGGTCTGCTCACTGGGCTTGATGATTCACAGTTATGCTAATATCCCTAATTAAATGTTTTCAGTTCTGACTGAAAAATTCCTTAAAAAGGGAATTCGACAGTCTGTCACTAATTAGTAATATCTGGATGCAATTTGAGGTTGCTAGCACTTTTGTTCAATAAGTATTTACCCACAGAGAATGGGACTTTAAGCAAGATGATCAAACTTCTCGTAGACCATGAACATCGATAAATTTTGTAATGAAAGCAAAGACTACAGAAGCTTAACCATGGCAATAACCTCCTTCTTGGATGCTTTTGTAACCAATGTGTAAACAATAGCAAGAAAGTAATGTATGAAATGATAGTGGTTGTAAATGGTGAGGAGATGTTCACCATGAAGTGTAACTTTCCAAGGGCAGTCACAATAATAATAATTTCCCTTTTTTCACCAAGTGCTTTTCTTTGTGTTCTCAATCGTAACTTTGGGCACCTCTCTGTAAGATTATAATTGACATTGCTATCATGGAAACTTAGCAGTTTACATCAACATGTAGGCAGGCAAAACTTTTCTCACTTTGCAAGTGGTTTGGCTGATTATGAAAGGGTTTAGGTGAAACATGTTGATCCCTACAAACATCTAAGCATCTTTATGCATTCTTAATGACCCCACATCTAGTCACTCATTCCGATGTGATTGCAATTACAAGATTAGGTCAACACTTACAAAAAAAAAAACATCAAAATTATACCATATCTTTAATACCTTGATCAGTTTTGTTTGAATGTGTCATTCTGGCCAGATTTATGTTAGTTCATAACCTAATAATTCTTTACTAAAATAATCAATTCTGTATTTTTTTTCCTGGCACTGTGCCATTTTGACCATTTCTGAGAACAGAGTCCTTCAAGTTACTGGCTGATATGATCTGTGAACATCCTTACTTAGCTGAGAACAGCAGATTTGTGTTTGTGCCAGGCCCCCAGGATCCAGGACCAGCTAGCATACTGCCAAGGTGAGACTTACAAACTGGAAAGAAGTTACCAAACTCAGTAGGAATTTTGACTTTCCTGTTTTTCTGAGACATTATTCAATGATGAAAGCAACTAGAGGGCCATTGAAATGAATCCTGTGTACATGGCATACACATGACACTTGATGTACCAGGATCCAAATATTTATACACAAATACACATTAACACAACAGAACAATGAAGAAATTTGTAAACATGATTTTATCTATCTCCAAACTGGTGCATATTTTTATCTTTGGTACCTTCTAAGTATATTTCCTCAACAGTTTTGTGTATATCATCAAATACAAATATTTAAATCTGTCAAAAAGAGAACAAAACTCCTGGAGAGATAATGAACTGATAAATAATAACAGCAGTGCAATACACAGTCATAAATTTGCTGTTCAGCACGTCCAGTCTAGGCACGTCACGTTGGTGTTGAATAGTAGGGATAAACACCCTTTTGTGCGATGCAGTGATTGTACAAAACTTTTCGAGTGACATTGTGTTTTCACATGCAATTCTTCAAATGTAACTCTTTACCTGGCGAACTGAGTGTTTGACATGCCATGATTGCATATTACCACATCAATGCATAATGTACTTTTTTTAGTAATCATATCTGTATACTTTTCTGTAGTTTTCACCCAATTTTTCGTTAGCCTATCATTATTTTTGTGTGTATCTTGTACATCATGTCTGCCCTTTGGAAATAAATATTGTTTCTGCATGGGTTTCAGTTCTTCTCTCTGCTTTTTCTTTCAGACCACCAATCCCATCATGCATCACAAATTACATCACACAGAAAGTGCCCTCTGCAGTATTTACCACAAATCCCTGCAGGTGTGTATGAAATTAATTTTTTCCTTCTCTCAAAAGTTAATATTTTTGTCATATCTATTACAAGGAAAATGCAAGTTTCAGTCTGGAAAATAGATTCACATTTTCACAGTATTTACAACAAATCCTTTTGCAGGGGTATGTGAAATTTATTTCTCCTGCACCTATCTCTGTTTTCGTCATAGTTATCTTAAAGGAAAATGCAAGTGTTTATCTCAACTACTTCACAGTTAGTTTGAAACAAATTTCATTTTAATGGCCTGGTAGATGAAGATGCAACAGACTGCACGATAATAGCTTACTTGAATTATAAATTATAATTTTGAAGTTCTGCTTGATTGTCATTTGCTCCAGAGTTGCTCTAAAAAGATGAAACTCACATAACTTCACATCTACAAGTCCTTTCAAGAAATGCTAGTCATATTCATTCTGTGGACAGTTACAAATTGGTGAATGTACCTTTTCATCCAAAGCAGTGCTTTATGATAATGTCGTTTTGTGTTTTGCAGGATACAATACTGTACACAAGAAATTGTGATCTTCAGGGAAGACATCATAATGAAGATGTGTCGAAATTCAATCAAATTCCCAGACAGTAAAATGGAAATTCCCAAGAATGTAAGTTTATATTTGTCATTGTTTGAAGTATTTTTGTTATGGACATTGACCGATGCTTGTGTGATGATACCATGTTTGAACGTTTCTTTTATCTGCTACACATTCTCCTGCTCTGCTCTGGATTCCAGTTCTCTCCAGCAGTTCTCATGGGTCCCAGGCTCCATTCTCCAACAATTCCTTCAGTCCCAGCCTCTACCCTTTATTGTAACTCTGTGTCTTATTCTCAGCTTCCATCCTCTGGCTGCTGTCTCGATATGTCTCATTCTCCTTTAAATATTCTCTATATCCTAGCTCCCATCCTTTAGCTATTCCCTTGCTCCCTGCTCCCACTCTTCTTTAGTTCATCATTTGATATACCAGCTCTCATCCTCTGGCTGCTCTCTATATCCCAGCTCTGTCCCATTCTCATCCAGCTGTTCTGTCAATCCCAACTTCCATCCTGATCCAGCTATTCTCTCGGTCCGAGCTCCTAATTCTTTATCATCACTAAAGATAGTAAATGGATTCTAATAGAGAAGTGATGTCATATGGTTGTCTTCATGTGTCCTATATCCTGTATTTATATGTAACAATGTGAACAAAAGGCATGGTACCCTTGAACCAATGTCATTGTTTACCTTCCTGAATGAACGAAGGCTCCTTTCATGTCACCATTGTTACATCATTTAATATGAATCATTCCTTCCTTTTACTAGATCTTTGTTTTTTCTCTTTGTTTGTGGAAATCATTTCCAGTTTATGAAATCAGTGGTGTGCCAGGCCCATCTCAGTCCTTTACCCTTACATGTATCTCCTGTTTACTGGTCGTACGACAACGCCTTAAGGATATATCCACTCCCGGACCTCGTTGTCTTTGGAGATAAGTATGATCCTTACACAGTCACCATGGCTGGCTGCATCGGCACAAATACGGTGAGTGCTTTTTTTTGTCACTGGATACCAGAATCTCTTTCTTTTTGTGTCATGTGACACTATCACGTGATTATCCCTCCTTTAACTTCTTGTCTTATGTGCTCTTGGTTTAAAGTGTCCCTAAAGTCTTAAGTTACAAGAAAATNNGCTGAACTATAAAATGTTGAAAAAGAACCATTTCATTTGAAACAGTCAATTGTGTAATACTTTTTGATGTCCTTGTACAACTCATATTACCTATTTTCTTTTCCTTTTGACTTAAAATGGTTGTTAAAAACATTGAAAGTTTTGTTTTCTTCGCACAGCATGTTGTATGGAGAGAGCGTATAGTCAAATCACCCCATACCAGTAAGACAGTGATCACATTTTGTAACAAGGTGCAATGGCTTTGCAAAAAAGAAAGTATTTCTTATTTTATTTTTTTGGAGGTGCTTTCATGAAAGGAAAGCAATTTTGAGTTGCACTACAGTGGCCTCACAAATTATGAGTGTTTTAGGTCATTTTGAAAAGTCATTTTAGCAAAAAATCAGTTGCTGAATCTGACATTCCAAGGTAGTTGCCACACCACGTTCCATGTTGATATTTTATGTTTTTAACCAACCATGTGTCTTAATTGTTTTCAGGGTTCTTTTTCCAAGAACAGTTACAGTTTCAAGGTTTATTACCCAAGCACAAAGACAGTTGAAGATAGGTTAGTTCCATCCATGTTTTAACTTATTATTATTCTTAAAGTGCACTCTCATCACTCTGTGATTGAGTGCTAGCTGCAAAAGAGCTTCTGACGGCATTTCTGATAGTCTTTGTCAATTATTGTTTTCAAATTCGTTTATAACGTACTTGTCAAAATGAAAAATCTGTAATAAATCCTAGAACAGCAGCTTATGACAAATTAAAGGAAAGTAAATTCCACCCCCAGTGACTCCTGGAAAGGGTAATATATCACCGGGTAAGCTTACTGTGGCTTCGTTGTTATTACTTCACATTTGCTGGTATCCTTTAATTTTGACAATAGTATTAAAACTTCATTTGATTTCTGAGGATATGCTTTAAGGTGACACAGACCCTCGGGTTTTAAGAGAATCTCATAGAAGATAAGAATGCAAGATCTGTGACCCTCTGTAACTTGACAAATCTACATTTCCTCAACTTTTCATGAATTTTCAAATGAGTCTTTTACACCTGCATTGTCTTTAAGGTGCTTTGCAGGTGATGTCATCGTGTCATCTACTTCAAAAGTCTAGTATAATTGAATTCATCGAGGTTGTTGGGTGTAATTTGTAGATACTGCTTTCAGCATTACTGTTCTAACTGGCCAAATTAACTCGGAATAGGCTAAAGAGACAGTCTTGATAATTTCGCTTGTATGTGTGGGGGTCTTGTTTTCTTGTTTTGTATGCTTGTATAAAGTTGAGACAGTTTCATCATCCATGACCACTTATTGCTGATAAATTGTTTTAATTCCAACATGTATTCTCTTCATATTCTTTCCTTTTTTGACACAGTCAAATTGAAGACTAAGATATACCTGCCTGCCCTTCTCACTCACTGGAGCACCATTGATGGTTTACATATCAGTTTAAAGCCAAGCAGAGGAGTGTGTTGATGTAAAAAGTTGCTCTCCAACATAGCAGACCCATTAGAACTGAACAACTTCAGATCATAAACATGGCAAAGGCATCCAAATCAGCTTGATTGATTTTAAATAAAAGAAAATTCATGAAAGTTCAGAAAATTGTATTAGCAAGGATTTTTGAGTAAGGATATGTCATCTGCAATCTGTGTCATGAACTCTTTCAATTTGTAGAATCAAGATCCATTTACTTCATACCTATGACTGCAATGATATCTCACTGTGTGTGGTTTTTGGTTAATATTTCATTATGGTAATGCTTGTTTTAAGAAGACTCCGGATTCTTGTCTTAAGAATCTCAGCTCTATTTGTACAACAATAGTTGAAAAAATCCAGAGTCTGAGGTATAATCGGAAAGTGTGTCAAAGTAGTGTTACTGTCAAGCTGTGCTCACTGCCCAACTCATTGCTCGTGGTACTTGTTTCTCTGTTACTTTCAAGAAAGGCAAATGAAATCATTTACTTTTTATGAATAAATACATTTATAGGTAGCTTTAAAGGGAAATAGGGCATTTAAAATATACCAACATGGCATACGAAGGAAATAGCTGTAACCATTATTTAACTATTCAGTTTCACTGATAAACATCTGCAAGAGCCTCATCTCCTCAAAACATCCATGTGGTGAGTAACGAAGGATGCACCATTTGAATTTTGAAAAGTTTGGGTGAACAAATTATTGTTGAGCAGCAAATAACTGAATTTCTATCTATAAGAAACTTATTTTTTGAAAAGAAGGCTGCAGTCCTTCCTTATTTTGAATAATCTGTCATTCTACCTTTACAAACACTGGTTTTAAACCTATGGTTGTTTTCTCTAAAACAAATACCTTATTTCCCTTTAAATGTGTCAGTGCTACCGGTGCACATTTACTTGTGGAAAAGAACGTCACCATAGAGCCACGTATGCTCACAGGAACTAATTCTGTAACTGTGATTGTAGTTTTTGATAATAGATAATGAATGTAATTTCAACAGACTTTCAAACAGTTGTATAATGATACTTCTTATGTGCAGGATGTCAAGATGTCAAGAACAAATCCAAAGTTACTCTAATGTACATTCTACGTGTGACAAAATCCAACAGTCATTGCTAACTAGGAACATTGCAAAGCAAATTGTCGTATTATAACCTCTCAATAAACTCGTAGCCTAATTCAGAAGTTACACTGTTGGACACCCAGGTACCCGACCAAAATGGACAGTGGGCAAACCATACCAGGATCCATTTTTGGACATGGTGCAAACACAAGTAGAAAATAGTGTATTCATCAAGGGAAGAATTCTAGTTTTCAAAGATGAATGATACTTCATCTATTTGGTGATAACTGTTTAGAAAGAGTGAATCTAATGGTTTATTTTTTGCAAAATCTTAAGTCCAAGTAGCATGCCCACTCTCTTACATATATCACTACTGATAAATCAATTATCAGAGCACTTTGCTGATGGGGACTTGGATTTTGGTAATAGAAACCACACAGGTTTTTCACCATTTTGTTTTTTCAACATAACCTCGAACAGGCAAAACATTGATTTTGTAGTCCTGAAAATTGTGGCTTGCACACATAGAACAGAGAGCAATGAACAGTACTCAGTTTAGGAAAATATGTTATCGATATCGAATTGTGATTGATAATCATGCATAAATCACTGATGTGTGATCAGCACACCATTTATCTGTAATGTTGAGACAGCCTTGCATGCATGTAATGAATGAACCTGCTAAAGTGAGGATTGGAATAAATTTGATAGAGATAAACACAAAATATCATGCATTCTTATTGTTCTGTTATTCTTATTCTTCAATGAGTGCACCAAAAATCATTTCCATTTATTAGTAGAGATGAACCTGCCTATTTCTGACCGTATTTTTGTTCTCGTGAGTAACAATATTTATCCTGAAAAAGATTCAGCTAGGATTTCAACTGATTCATTACATTGTCCTTGCTAGGTTCGGTTTTGCTTCTTCAGCTTGATAACATATTTTTTTAACATATATTTTTTTTTTCTGTCATTAAATTTATCGTTGGTAAATATTGCATTTTTTTTTTTATAGCTGAGTAGACCATTTAAAACACCTTAACAGCAACTTTAAAATGTACAATAATTCTTTACAATGCAGCCTAGCAAGAACAAAATACCTCAAATTGGACCTGAAGTAAAATAATAAAAAGGTAAAATAATCTTCACAAACCTCAGCTACGGATTAAATACCGAAATAAAATTATACCATGAAATATTTACACCTGAGAAAAGTTTGTAACGAGCTGCAACATCTATGTTTGTTTATTAAAGTAGGTATAGGTATAGCTGTATGAAGTGCAAATAACAAAATGACATGACGTCGTTTGGTTTTTGCGATAGGCCGCTATATGTCATAGCTACAGTACCATTATCTCCACAGAGATAATTGTGTACTGTGGGTACCCGCACTGTGGGTAACACTGTTGATTGCGTTAGTGTTTCTAACTCGGAGTACTACATAAAATGTGTTGATAAAGCCAGTTCCATTGGTTGAGGTGCGTGATGTGGTCTATCTGATGTGTGACATCATGATAACTTGAAACCATGAAGTACTGTAGAGTGAATGAAGTTGTAAATTTTCTGATAGCCTTTTTAAAAAGTAATTGCATTGCGTGTAAAGACCAAACTGAAGGAGAAAGGAGCAATAAAACACAATTTTTATGGACGCAGCCCACTTAAATTTCACAGGTTTGTTGTCATTCATCTGCCCCGTAGCTATGATTAAGCGTGACTCAGTAAAGCTATTCAGACAAGGAGCTGGAATCTAACAGAACTCTGATCATTCAGGATAATGTCGTACAGTGAACAAATATGAAGGAAATGACGTCACTCTCCGTAGATCAAGCTGGACAACAAATAGTAATAGTGAATATTTTGATATTTCAATATACGTAAACACATGAAGAAACGGTTTGTTTTTTATATTATGTAAAGTGGTAGCCAGATGTATTCCTCTCAACAAATTACAGAAATGTTATGACCTTTTTCCCAGACTTTTACATGATAAAATGAAACAAATTTTGTAGCGTTGATGGTCCTCGATTCTCTCTTATAATGTTGGTTGAATTTCTATTGTCTGAATATCGGTTACATCAGTATGTCTCTTTTTTTTTCTTTATACAAATTGTTACAACCACGTACCATTAAGAATGTACATAAACTGATAATATGCTTTTAACAAATAACACTACATGATTAACTAAATTGCCGGCTTCTTACTGCATAACATATTCTTTCATAATGAAAACTTACAGAAAATTACTGAATCACATATTCTCAACTGTTAGTTCATACGTTGCAACCTATTACGGTTACCATGTCACTAATAACAATGTGTTTAACACTAAGTGCAATACCAACCAAAAGTATGTCCATTTTTTTTTAAATAATTCAACACACGTGCAATTACCAATGAGACCTAAT
>VJOZ01002285.1:0-18203 GCA_009801055.1 Stichopus horrens | reverse complement strand
TGCTATTCGAAAGAATATTAACAGTCTGTAAAAGACAAGAGAATTGTATGAGTTAGGTTGGGTTACGGGTGTCAGTTAAATACAATGCCATCCTTCCACAAGTATACTGGGTCACGGCAGATAAACTTTCTCCCTGTGTTAGAACGGCATCTTTCTACCAGTACTTTCTGTCGGAGTTAGTTTTGTGTACCTAAAAACGACTCAGGAAGGCCGTCTCCTGCGATCTAAGGGGTCTTATGTACCCAAAATTTTCTGGTACGCTGGACGCCAACCAATGGTGTCGCTCCGCTTAGATAGTATAGTGTCCCCCTCACTTTCAGAAACCTGCTGAAGCCCATGCTTCTTGCCATCATCAGGCAACCCACTCCGCTCATTCACAACCCTCTGAGAATCATGAAGTAACGCCGAATATTGATCCTACTTTGAACCTTCTGGAGTTTAAGACAATAACCTCTCGATCGTAATTCAAGTTTTATTATTTGAAAACTTGAAAAAAATCAGAAAATGATAAATCAAAACCATGAGACTTGTAGGCACGTACCCAAAGTTTTTTTCAACTCAAGTGAAGTGATATTTGGAAGACGAAACCTTCTGTTGTAGGTTGTAACATCCTTGAACTCCCTAATCAAGCATACCTGCGCTAGACTTTCTCAAGTCTGACGCCTTATCTCCTTGTCTTTAGAAAAAAAATGGGGTCCCAGCTTGAACAGCATACCCTAAATGACTCGGAGGCTTAATTCCAACTGCTTATGTAAAGTCTAACTGCAATGTCTTGCTTACGGAAACTAAAATTTCTCCTAATCATAATAAAAAAAAATCTAAAATCATGGTTGCCAGGTTTTCATCAGTCACAAAACGCCAAATCAGCCAAATGGACTGAAAAAACCCGCCAAATTCGAGAAATCACTTGGCGTACGTGGTAGCACATGTCAGAATCAACAAATGTCTCTTTATATAATTTAGAAGTGCATGAGACGTCATGTGCGTACAGATTTCTTTGCAAAAATGTCCTCAAACATCGTGAAAGCAGAGTATGATTTAATGGAGACATATGCTCTCTCACCTAAGATCCGACTTCCGAAAATGCACTTCTCTTTTTAGTATTTGGATAAGCGTGTACAGTATTTTACTAAAGTGATTTTTCACAGTACGGTGAACAATACTTGCCGGTGTAATTTCATAGTTTGCTAAATTTTGCTGTGTGAGAACTGAGAAATAATATTGGTCTAAATTCTCATTGAAATTGATACAAAACGGAGAAATAAGTGGCACACGGTAAAAAACGCCTCAAATAGTGCTCCCGCCAAACTTTCCCCCAGAACTCCAAATTCCCCTTTTTCGGCGACAAAAACGTCAACTGGCAATGCTCTGTTAAATCCTATTTGCTCTTTTAGCTGCTGCAACACACTTAATGGTTGTAAAGAAGAATCTGTGTGATGTTGAACCCCATACGAGTATGCAAGAGCAGTCCAGTGCAATCAAGCTTCTAGCAATTTATTTACCCATGTATGGTCAAACAAATGTACACTTTTTTTCATTGACCCCATATTGCGCAATGTGATCGTTCCTTTCCATCGTTGCTGGTGCTTTCTCTGGACCCACGTGTGAAGAGAACTCAGAATTTTTCTCCGTTTTACGCGGTCCGAGGTTCAATATTAAAATGGCTGTCAGGGAGTATTTCTGGGGTTAGTAAGGAAATACCTGCATGGTATTTGACCGTCAAAACAAATAACTGTAGTAAATTACCGTGCAAAAAAGTTTGTAACTGCGGTTCTTTTCACCATTCTATAATTTCTTGATAGTACTCAGCTGATACCCTATCGTACATGCAACGTATACATGTAAATGCACGAGTAACATTAGGCTTAAGTTTCTTTGCGAACTGCAGTAGTGACTGTACTGTGTAGTGTGTTGTGTCATGACATGTGCGACTGTGATGGTCACATGTATTCATTCAGTGTGTCGTACGTCCGTAAGATTTAGAGTTATCCCCTACTTTTTAGAGCAATGTGGGAATCGTGTGTTGAATTGAAAGAAGAATGACAAAATTCCACAAACATAGCATGTTGCTGATGAAGCTTGTCACACTTCTTTGATAAGGTTTTTCCACCCTTGTCTATAGGCAAGGCTTCATATCCATATTTAAAATGTCATTTCAGCAAAACCCAGACTACACCTCGAAGTACCACCATGTCTCCAAAATGATGATCCACCTGCTAGACACAAGTTTACATGATACATATATCTCATAGCTAATGTTACACTACCATTTGATTTTGCTTACGACTCGACAGAAGTTACAATGTGTCAATTTGGGTGCATGAAAATGCTTTAAACAGCAGCAATTTAAGGTTCACATTGTGCTCGATTCCAAAATGAGAAGGGACAGTACAGAGAATTTTTCATATCATTATATTTTGAGGCACTGTTTGTACTATAACCCCATCTAAGTGAGTGGTTTAGATTTTTACCAACTTCAGAATTATCGATCAAATGCCTAAGTATATCATGTTAGGTGCAACCATGCAACTAGACTCTTAACTCTGAGTGAAGTTAGTGGAGTCTCTTTCAACTTCCAGGTCTTTGGGGTATACACAGTGAGTAGACCTATGTGTTTAGCATGTGATGGATTAGAGATATAGTTTTCTTCGGTACTGTATAATTGTTGAAGAAAGCACCCCTAAAACACTTGTTCAGTCATATATATTGATTTGCATACACCCTCATATACAGGGAGTTTTTTTGGAGTGCTTTTGGTTGGTGTGTTGTTTCAATTACTCTTTTTTAAGAAAAATGGGTAAGCAGAAAAATTATGTACATGCAATTTTAATGATGCATTATGTTGTTCTCCCAGTGGCTAGGTCTCCAGGTTAGTGGTGCATAGTTCACCAAAGTCTGTGATAAATGCACCCAAAATTTTCCATATGCATCTAGTTGTTACTATCTTGGCATTTAACCTCCAAATATGTGATCAGTAAAGTGCCAGTCAACACAGTCATTCTACAAATTATGCAATGTGCCAGATAGGAAAGTTTTCTCTTTTTTTAGGATGAATCCCCCCAGGAGAAGTAAAGAGAAATGAGCTAACCATGCAACTGAAAAAATTAAGTCCAAATTTAACAAAATTTTATGTCATTCAAGCAATTTGCTACTAACAATCATTTCTATATAGACCTTTCTAGCCTATGCTAGAGTATGATCCAATGATGTTAGATTTCCAAACTGATCAACAATATTCTCCCTGCCAAATTTATGGAAGAAGAGGGGTTTGTCTGTGCACTCCTGTCCTAAAAATATCCCCCTTAAGTGTGCATGAAGGAAGACGCAGACAACAGTTAGGCCAAGTAAAGTAAAAAGTAGTTTCTCGTCACTGTCCGCACCACTCCGGTGCAGCCTTTTGTCTTGTGGTCCAACCACGTGACTCTCTAAGTTTGGATGCGAGACTGGTTTTTTTCTTTTAATTAGCCTTACATTAGCATAAGACTGTAACTTGTAAGTTATGATAAGTTTTTTTCCCAAAGTACAGAAGGTATATATGAAGTATGTTATACTGCAAATATAGCCATCCTTTTGTTTGTTGCTTGTCTTTACTCCTTAAATACGGCAAAGTATTAGTGAATAATTTTGTTTAGTGCTCAAGCTACTGTGATTTGAATAAGTTCATGGCATGCCAGTTGTCCAAAGAGTAGAATGTTTATTAGAGAATCAAGATAAACCCAATAATTCAGTTTGTAATCCAGATTATGGCAATGGAAACATGGGTTGCTGCAGATTAGTAAACCTGGGAGCAATGTTGGGAATTCCATGGAACTGGAAAGTTTGAATTGTGCTTGTCATACTGTATAGTGCAGATAGATGTTTAGTGCCTCAATTCTTTGCACATTTCATGTTTCTAAAGCATGACTTGAATAACTCTTCTGAAAAATTGAAATTTGCTTTTTACTTCATTGAGACAGAGACCAAGTAACTTCTGTTTCGTCTGTGCTTGCTGTTTGTTGTGCTTATATGCAAAAGAATATTAAATAAATCTGGATTTTCAGTACACCATTATCATCAAATTATGTTGGTTATAAATTTAGGTTTTCAATCAAAAGAAAGGTTTTTCAGCTCAGTAGAATTACTTCTGTATGATCACTCAAAGAGGACACTTTGAAAATCCCCAGCACTCAGAATAAAAAAAACTGCACACCCTTATCCCCATACTGTGATTGCAGCTTGCTCATGATAATGTATCTTGCAATGATTTCAGTCCCAACTAATTGTGCATCTCTTAAAAGGAAACAGAAGAGATTGTGTGAAACTATATCTGAAGCAACAAATCCTGCCTTGATAAAGTATGTTAGCATAGCACAGTTGTTCTTAACCCTTTTTGCCCCATTCCCCCTCTTTCTAATCTGTCACCCCAGGCAACTGCCTTCAAAAGTTACACTTGAGGACCTGACGGCAGTGTACCCTTGTACCAGTTTTGCTAGTAACTCACAGTATGCAAAGTTGCAAACATGTGAACACTCCAAAATGGGTCTGGTACTGTTATCGCTTTATGGGTTCATTACAGTCAATGACTCACTACAGGACCGGATCGTCGGACTCTGGAGTAATCCTGCATCGCTACGATAATTAACAAAAAAAAAAGTGGTCAGGATTGGCAAAATACAATATCCCCAACTGAGAAACCAAAATAACCTCCTCCCTCTGTAAATGGTTAAGAACCACTAGTATCCATGACCTAACGACCTCGGTGGTTGAATATTGCGTCCTTTCGTTTAACAGCTGACTATTTTTTTAAAAATGGGGATGTAAGGATATTTACAGGAATGTCTTTTGATACTTTTATTCTTTGTTAAACAGTCCCAGTGGCCTGATATAAACGGTTGACTTCCAAATTTGAGTTTGTTAAAGGGATAGACTCTCAGATGATTTTGATATACAGTGCTACATGTATAGGTTCACACTGGTGCAGCAGTGGGTTTCTCCTTTTCTGGTGTTTTAATGGCAGTATTGTGCTCATGGGTAATGCTCCGTTCTTTTGATGAGCATTACACAGAGTACTTACTGTGTGTCATGCATTGAGCGCTGTTGATGTGGATCAGTTTTTCGAAATTTTGTCCAGATGTTGCTGGCTTACACAATTCTGTGCTATGCTGGCAATAAATCAGATTTGGCAATGGTTCTTGTGGATGTGACCAGACTCTTTGCCACACATGGATACCACGAACAGGCGTCTTGGCTGCTGCTGGGGGACTGGGTGTCAATCGGGAACTCTTTTCAAAAACGAAAGTCTATGAAATATGTATTCATCCTTCTGAATTTTGTCTCGTTTAGTGCCTCGGGAAAGTGTTACTTTAAACATTACCAACGTCTGTGAAATTCCGTTATAAACTTCAGATTCTACTATTTTGCAATTTTCTGAAAATCAGTGGTGCTAAATGTCTGCAGTATTCTTAACATTACCCAGAAGTTGAAGCATTTGCTGCTCGATTCCTGCGTGTTTGTCAGAAAGTCAGCTGGACAACAATATGCTGGAAAGTTAGTACCTCTGGCAGACAACCATTGACAGATTCCTTTCAGTTTACATTTTTTCACTTCCAGTTTGCTTTAAGGTACAGTCATAGGGTGATAAAGTTGTACAATATATTTACCTTCATGAGAATACCTATTCCATTCTGAGCCAATTCCTCCAGAGCTGTTGTAGGAAAGTCTACGTTTCACGTATATTCCCCCAGATATAGAGTTGGATGGAAATTCCCCCCTCCCCCCAATATTTTAAGGCTGGTACTATGTAACCCTGGCAAGGACAGTACTGTAGTCTGTATAATTTCTTCAATTGAAAGGAAGAGGGAGTATCAATTATATCAAGGTTTGATGGTACATATCTACAAATGCATTCCTGTTGGGGACCTAAATAATAAATAGCACTTACTTCCCTTGTTATTGTGTACAGTCTTCTTTCCCTCCAAAAATTTACCTCAAAAATAAGGTTACCAGGTTGCCACAGGTCTTTGTTTATGTGTCAACCTTTTGTTGTTTTGAGACATTTTGAATTGTTTTTGCCTCTCAGGTAAAGTACCTTTCATTGTATCAGATATCTGGCCTGTTTTATCTTATATATGATTTCATGATCGTGGTAAGCAGATTGATTTCAAACACTAGATAACACTGAGTTATACCACAAATAATAATTGATGACATTTTATTGTCTGGTCTGCAGGAGTTGAGTTGACTGATAAGAAGAATGAGGTCGTCTGGGATCCGGCCAAGGAAGACGCAGAGGATGATGAACTTGACAGCAGTGGTCTCACCCACTTTCTCTTCCTTAAACAGGTTCAGTACTGAAACAGTTGATTGTTTCTTCTTTAGTAATGAGAGAAGAGTGGCTGTCTTATTCCTTCCTTTCCAAACTTTTTTTTGTTGGGGTCCCCTTTTGGAAATGGTAGCACCATCAGAGTACAACCCCAATTGTGACTTCACAGAGTTTAAGAAGATCAACCTATATTGAACAGATCTGTGTAAACTCGCCGCTGTCGTGTGTTCATCAAGTGTGGTTAAGATGCATATGTTAATAGGCCAGACAAGAGTCAATCCATCGCAGAGTACAAGTGGTGTGTATTCGCAGTGCTGTCAACACGTTGAGTATAGTTTACATTGATGTTTTCTGGATGCTTTGTTCGGCTATTGCCTACATCCAACAGGTGCATCAAGACATAAATTTGTACAAATTGCCACTGTATATTATCCTTTGTCTTCCCTTGGATAGACATTTTTTAAAGCTGTTTCAAACATAGTGTGCAACCCCACGTGAATTGCTGTTGTCCTTCGCAAACAAGGCCAAAGCTGCCTACCATAATCTTTCATTGTCAGTTGCAGTTACATGCGTTTTGACCTTGTTTGGATGCAACCAGTACAGTAGATTTGTGTTGTCTTCAGGTAATATCCAGCACTGGTTGCCTATTTAACCTCATCTCATGTCTGCCACTCCTGGTCCCTTGTCTGTTGTGGTCATGTCACTGGAGAATTTGAAGCTTGTAATTGTCCAGTAACTAGTGGAACTGGAGTTAACAGTTTCTAGGGGTAATGTAGACACAGTGGATAATGCATCTGGTTAAAGCCTCAGAGTAACTCGGGCCAGTGCTACCAGAGGGGCAGAAGTGATTTTTGCCCCCCCTTCACCGCGTCTTAAATTTTTCGATAGAGTGTCCTTTTTGACAAATGTATCCTCATTCATATTGCATTACACATAATAGTTTTTTTTCAGTGTCACTTAGACACTTACCATGCAACTCTAAGTGAGTTGTGCCCCCTCCCAGCTTTGAGAGTTTTGTGCCGGGCCCGGCCCTACTGTAAACATATAATCTACCTGAGACCCCCCTCCCCCTGATATCAAATCTCTTGCTCCATAAGTCTCAGGATATCTGTTTCTTTTAATATCATTACTGCATCATGCATCAAGTCCCGTAAACAGTCATTCCTTTAAGGTTCAAATTTGATGAGGTTGTTTTTTTTTTAACTCCTCCTAACCAACAGCACTTGTTCCTTCCTTTACGATTGATTGTAAGTTGCGAAAGACTAGAGTGACGGATCTGCTGTTTTCTTCACAGGCTGTGCTGGGCCCCAAGGCCAAGTCAGACGAGAGGAACATAGTTGAGATAGAGGCTGAGGACTTTGACGGTAACAGTGTCACACAGCCTCTCTTCTCCCTCAAGTTGGGTCTCAATGAAAGCGTAAGAATCAGTTTGATCATTTTGACCTTTGTGTTGATAATTTCATTTCTCGTTTATTTTTGTCTGTAGGTATGTACATACATGCGTATTTAGATGAAAGATGCAGTTGCACAATGCAGTTTAATATACAGGGCGTTAGGAAAGTGGTGAAATGATTTAATGCAATTGGTGACCTTGAAAGAAGAAAAGAATTTGCAAAAGACAAAAACAAGAAGAAGAAAAAAGACTACTCAAATATAGCATTCAGTGCAAAGTGCGTAATTGCCAATGAAATGAGATACCTTATTACAAATGTTTAAATGTTTTATACGACTTAAAAATCTTTATGTCAAGCAGAAGATCACTCTAAATTTGTATTATGGTTACTGCAAAGCATATATGTCACTTCTTATATGGTTTTTGGGCATGTGTGAACACTCTCTGGGGTTTAAATGCTATTGTTTTAGTAAACTTGGCATTTTGTGCCAAATATTTGTGTTTATATGTCGACGGGACTGGAACATACTGGAGCTGAAGTTACCACAAATTCCAAAATTGGAAGGAACAGAATTTTTAGTACCAAGTAATTGTACGGTTTCACATTGCGGCAACAGCTGAGCGTTCAATTTGAACATATTGGTTGCAATATAATGTGTATCACTGATCTGGATATAAGCACTACCAACAAAAGGTCTGATGGGCACTGACTGCACAACATTGTGTCACTCTGTGGATCTTCTATCTCCACAGTATCATTGCTTATCATTTGCTCTAAATGTTTCCAAAACTAAAGTTCTACGCAATGAGATTGGTTCTGCACTTGATAATGTCTACAACAATGCAGAGCACAAAATGTCACTCTTGACCGAAAATTATCCCTTGTAAGGGATGGGTCCTGCATCAGTGTGGTTAACAACTGTCAGGAGATCTCGATCACTTACGGTAAGCCAAGACGTTGCCATCCCCTTTCCCACTCCACCACAACATTTTCATTTTCATATTTGCCAGTAATGTTGCATCATAAAAAGGAAAATGCTTGATTGTTAGAATAGGCTGTTGAATAATTTTCATCCTCACAAATTTTGGTAATTGTGTTAATGCCTCTTTTCTGCTATCTGTGTCATTGATATGCTTGTCTTTGGTTCTTGTGAAGGAATTTTATTTTTAAAAATTGCCTCTGATGCTGTTTTTCCCGACAGACCGTTCTGGACATTGGGGCTCAGCCTCCACTCACCCTGCGACTGGTGTCAGGGTCTGGTCCAGTTCATCTTTGTGGACAGCATGCACTTGGTGAGTTTGCAGCTGTTTATTTTCCTGTATTAGCATTTCTTCCTCGCTTGCATGCCAGTCCAAGCTTTGCAGTTAGTTTGGTTAAATGTGAAATATGTTACAAAAGAGGTCTCCTCAAAGGTAAGAAATTCTTCAAATGAAGTGAAATGAAATCCAGGAAGGGTGAGGTGAAAGGACTTAGGAAGTCGTGCGGTGTCTCGTGGGAAATGATGGAAACTTCTAGCCTAAAAGTGCGGGAGAAGTTAATCGAGCGATGTACTTAAGCTGTTGCCCTCAGTTAGGATGATACATTGTAGCCATCAGTAGGGGAACCCAAATGAAACGAGATCATTTTGCATCTTCAACTCATGCGCATTACAACGACCGTCTATGAGGTCTCATCCTCTGATACCACCAACGCTACTTGCCAGCAACTTCTTGCAGCCCAGATGCATGAGCCACAGGAGCATTGCTACACCAGTCGTAACTGCAGCAATGAGATGGAATATATTCATCTGTGTTTCACATTAGAGAGAAAGGAAGTATTTGTTGGATTTGCTTCATGAAAGTGCCAGAGTATTTTAAGTAGATAGATATTTTTTGGTGTGTGGAAAGTACTCTTGAAGTAAAGTGTGTTCACGAGGTCATTTTTGGCCACGGTGCAGAAACATAGTGTTGCCATTTATCTTTGTATTTGAATGTGTGATAATCTTAGTAGCAAACCAGTGAGAGCGTCCATATTTTTGTCGTATCTACAGCCAAGATTTTAATTGCATGGTTTTTTGGATGATGGTTGTCAGTTTGCGAAATTTTTTCACCTGGCAGAGGCCCTTTTTCGTGCACACAGCTAGAAACTCTTTGCTGAAAAATTCGCTTCCATTTCAGAAATGAACGAGGATGATTTGGACTCAGATGATGAGGCTGAGGAGAGTCCAGTAAAGCCCCTCCCCAAGGCAAAGAAAAGACCGGCGTCAACAAACGAGGAGCCTGCCAAGAAGGTACAGTAATTTCATAGCAAATTTTTGAACTGATGGACTGATTTAAAAATGTTGGACTTTTCAGCTAAGGGGATGTCAACACTGTGGTCAAAATGCTGCTCTTGTTTTTGAGTTCTCTGGGAGGGATATTTTATGCCAGAGTTTATTTCTGCATAATGCCGAAGAGGGTCAAAGGTCAGTGCACTCTTTGCAAATCCAGCTGCTGTTCTCAAAATGATATTCCAGTGACAAATTTTGAACATTTTTAAAATTTTGTAAACTTTACTCTCTGAAAATCATAGGTCACTATCTTGTTCCATTTGGTCATTATAGATGTATTGGAACCTTTTTTATTTGAATCAGAAATAGCTTGGGACTTGGGTTATTAAAAAGATACTGTTGTGGTGTGGAAGTGTTTCAGCAAAAAAAAATCCTCTTCACTGATGGGCCTGGGAGAAGAACTTCATGATGTTCACTGTTTGTGCTAATGTAATATAAACTGAAAGAAGAGCATAGCAAGAGAGATAAATTATGCAATAGTTGATACCATTCATGTTGTTGCAAAATGGAGGAAATGAAATCATAGGGAAAAGGAACAGTAAAGCTATAATTTTACCGTTCATGCTATTTGCAGTGTTGTGCAGAAGCATAGAGAGACCATTGCAGTGAATATACTACTGTTAATGTCAATGTAATTATCTAAGCAGAAATGAAATGATGTATAGATGGACACATGAAACTGTAACTGGTGTTCTATGTTGCCCTCAAAATACGTTAGAATTTCATCCTCAGTCAAACCCCACACTCAGTGTTCCGTTGATTCTCTTTCCACTGAGTCGTTCGATCCTCCATTGTGGGTCTTTCTCTGCTCGTCTCCTCGTAGGCCAAGCTCGACGATACCAGCGAGGCCAAGAAGAACGCTCCGGCGGCGGAAGATGATGACGACTATGACAGTGAAGAAGACGAGGACTTTGATGTATGTTAATCTCTGTGATATAACTGTGAAGAGTACCGTGGTAACTGTGGTCAATTAGATTCAAATTAAAATCATGGTTTTAGTGTGGACTGATAGTGATTTGTTATGAGACAAGGTTATGTCAAGATGAGGTTATGTTGTCATGAACGTTTCATAACTGGAGGATTGATGGTTGGCCTCTGCATGGGGAACTTAGCCTGTGGTTGGCCTTGATGAAATGTTATGCAGGTAATACTTTTTGTTGAGAGAAACTCCCTGCATTTCATTTTAAACCCAATGAACAGTCCGTGGTTCCTTTATCCAGGACTTTGTTGTTGATTGGTCATCTGTGATCACAGGTTTACATCAGCTTGTTTTATCAGTGATTTCACATGTTTTAGACAATGTAACATAACTCCAGGAAATTTCCTAAATATTGATGGCTCCATAAAGAATGTCTTCAGATGATGAAATCTTTCTCTGTCCTCTGTTTTGGACTCTGTGGGTTTGAATGTAAACATGGACAGGTGGCTGTATGGAGAAGCTGGTTCGTCCTTTCTCAGGAGTTGCCTATCCATGTGACATGTTCACATGGGTGTATTCTCTGTCAAAGTTTTAAGAGTATGTGGCAAAGGCTTTTAACAAGTGCAACAGTCAGCGCATTTGCTTTTAAGCACAAATGCAACAGTCATCACATACCACATTCATGTATTGCTTTTAACCTTTTGAGAAGCAACACTGTGCCTGTCAGATGTTTGTCTGTCACAGTTTCTGTCCTTCATGTGATTGTCTGTGTGAAAGTTTTCCTGATAAGTGACAGTGGAATCACATAATGTAAACAAAAGATAACAGAATGACAAATAGTCGGTGGACCCAATGTGACAGGTTTTGTTGGATTGTAATCAGGAATGTGAATGAGTTGAACAGATAATTCAAAATGCACCATACAAATTGAATAAAATCTTTCATGTTTTCTCCCCTTTTTCTTTAGGTTGACATGGGAGATGACAGTGATGAAGAAGGAGACAGGTGAGTCTTGTACTGTCGACAGTCTGCTTTTGTGGTTGTCGTTATAGCAATCTCCTCTTTATTTTAGGTCATATTTTCATTTGGAGAATGCAGTTGAGTTGACAATTACCATCCCTCATGTATATATGTGATCACGTATCTTTTTTCCCCCCCCCTTTTTAATGGTTTGCCTTGCTGCCAATAGGCATGGGGCAAAAGTTGTCATAGGATATAACAAGAGCGGTGGTTGCTTTGGACGATGAGTGGCTGGTCGCCGCATTTGTTGCCTCCAGTACTCTATAGAATACTCACAAAAGATAAAAAGACAGATTTTGGTCAGTTGATTTGATGAAGGAAACATGCTCACATTGAATGTTTTGGGAACTGGTGACTTAAGCTTGAAGTTTCTGTCCACCAGGCAGCAGTGCCATTCGATTCACACTTTGGATGTTCAGGATCCCTAAACGTGTAAGTACCAGATAAATATTTAGGAATACAGGGACACGTGATGATGGGAGAGAGAGAGAACTAAATCGGTGTCATATGATGTAATAACCTCACTATTTCTCTTTTTGTGATTTTTAGGATTAGTTCGTAATGTGTGGCATAACAAGATGCTTCACCTATACACCCCCTTCTTCCCCAGGTAAAATAAAAACAAATTGAAACAAAAAGAAAAGAGTAAAAACAGAAAAGGGAAAGAAGAAAAAAAACACGAACAAAACAAGGATAACAGGACTTGCCTCCTTTCCTGTCCGGGCTATTTATAGGTATGGTCGCACCTTGAGAATTTACCTAGGAATTTAATCTGATACCCTCTGAAGGGCCAGGATTGTTGTGCTCCTGAATTCAGTGTGGGGTTGATTTCGTCCCTAGTGAACCTGTTGCATTTGCGCAGGTGAATTTTAAGTGTAGCCGAATCCCATCAATTTCCTCTTTGAGCAGGTAAGCAGGGCCATTCTTCCTGTTTGCAACAGTCTGAGTGGAAACCTTGTACATGGAGCGAGAGATTTCAGTTTGTGTTTTCCTTTTTACCCTCCAAGTTTACTACTTTTCTGGAAATGAAAACAAGTGGCATAAACTCGAAGGATGAGGGGTGGATAAATAACTTCAAGTGATTGCATGCATAGGCAAAAGGTAGAAACAAAAATTTTATGCCCAAATGTCTAGTTAGATCTTTAATTTCACCATTCAGGCAATTTGAAAACAATAGGTTTCAAGTGATAAATTGTATGGTATGATTTCAAATTGTTAACATTATAACAAAAAGTTTTCAATATGATAGTATAGAGGTTGACGGTTTTCATTCATTACATATGCCCTTCTTTGAACTAGCCAATGGGAAGTATACCTGTTTGTTTCACTGAATGCGATAATTCCTTTGCCGATCAAGGAACGTATGACTTGAGTAGTATGTTTTTGATAAAACACTGGGGTGTGTTGTTGCGTATTTATTTCTGTTCATTGCTGTTTTTATGCCGTTTCTGACTTCCCATAGCTCTGCAATTTTGGTTGAATCGTTTTCATCCATTGAATGATGTATTTCGTTCATGAACAACCTCATGTGTACATTTAAAAATGGGGAAAAACTGTGGATCAAACATAATGTGTTGCTTCTTGTTTATGGTACGCACACATCCCTTTAATAGATCTAAGCATAGCGATTGAAGTATCTTTTATTTTGTGTCAAAATTTCCAGCAGTGTCTTTCATACAACTGGCATTATGTTGCATCTCCAAGGAAATGTGGTTGTGTCTCATTTTGAGCTGAAAATCTGGGTCATTGTTTCATTAACATGGCAAGTAGCTGTTTTGGCATCGCTGTTGTGTTCAGTTAGATAAGAACTTCAGGATGCCCAAGATGGCGGTTGAAGTGGTAGTCAGGGTTTCGGTGGGCTGTGAATTCTCTTCTTTCATGAAAATTTTCATGTCGCCATCTATTTATCTTTGAAAGAATGCTTAAATGTCTCTGGAAATCTTTCATAATGCAGATTGTCCAATTCAGGGAGACTTTAAACGGGGCTTCCTCCTTTAAATTTGCCGAAGCACATGGCCAAATGTTGCTCAGATGCAAAGTTTTGCAAGTTTTCATTAAATTAGACTGTGGGAAGTAACACATTTACCTATTTTTGAGACAAAATAAGTTTTGTCAGCAGGGTTAAAAAGTGTTCAACTTTTAATGTTCTCCCAGTGCTTATGCATGCCACTCCAAGCCATGTTATGCCCACAAGTGGCACCCTCACCATTTAACAAAGCTTGAATTAGACCATCTCTGTGGTAGTATGTGAATGTGATCGCCAGACTTTTTCACAGAATGGGAACATGTAAGAAATCATATATCAAGCATAGAAAAGTATCATTTTGTCATGTCTCACCTCACATTATAATCATTGATCAAAAGATGATGCGTTCGGACATCGGATTGGACCGATGTTCACCACTATCAGTGAACAGATTAGTGAGATTTAGATATCTGCCTATGTTCAACAACCTGAAGACACGTTTGCACAGGGGGATGCAGTAATCTAGGAACTGAGAAATGCCCTATGAAAGGTTTTTTCCTTCCATCTGCTCAAAAATACCTTTAAATTTGTGATAATTTAAGATTCTTGGTAGAAGCATTCCAGATACCACCACCATACATAAATGAAAATTTTTTAGGCAGGAATGCGCTTGATAGTAAGTATTGGATGGGACAATGAACATTGGCTGACAATGGAAGCAGCAGAGAGAGACTACTTGGGTTGTAACCACCAACTATAATTGAGGTATTCAGTATTCTACTGACAAAGCGCCAGAAGTAAATATCGATTTCTGCCAACTCGAAAGCCAACACACTAAATGTGGCAGCTGTGCATCTTCAGAATGCAAAGTTGCTGAAGGCAAGGTTGCTTCAGAGTTCCTTAAGTTCCTTGCAATCAGAGCAATTAGTCATCTTTGCCATGTTCTGCCACCGTCCCACCATGGAGTCTAGTTAGGCCGATTCGTCTGGTTAAACAACCTAGAAACACAGCAACTGCTTGACAGAGAATAAAGGGAAGCTTAGAATAACAAACAATTTAAAAATATCAGCTTTGCGTGTTTAAAAATGAAATAACAACCCCATCCACCAAAGAAAAAGAAAAAAAAAAAGATCCTTGCGCTGGGTTTAGTTCTCTTTGTTAAGTTCATTTGGGAGTAGTGACATGAATACCAGGAATTTTTGTTATCACGCTTCAGTGGGCAGATTCAAAGTTCAAACTTCTCATTGCCCGAAAGATCTGTTTATTGTTATTACATATCATTATAAGATCAGTGTTAAAGAAATGCATGTTAAAGAGTGTTTGAGTAAAAAAAAATCCACCACTCTGGGTCATCCAGAAGGGTAAACTAAATCACAAAATACAATATGGTCTTCAAATTAAGTCATGAGGGACACCACCAAAACTGCAACCATAAGTTTTTCAAATGAGGGACATCTACCCCACGATGAGACACAGGTCAGATCAATTTATTTATGACTGCAAGATTGTAGTATCTTTTAAGCCTGATTAACCCAAGAAAATGCTCTCCACCAGCAAGGAATGAATATTCATGAATCCTGTGGCTGCATAGTCATTGTCACTGGTAGTCTGACACTTGTTGTCAAGGTCATGTTTCACAATGGTCACCACTTATTTGGGATTGAAAGTTAGATTTCTTTGTGGGTTGTGCTACGTTCCAACCTTGACGATCTAGTGTAAAAGATCATGTGACATTAACTCTCAGCTGGTATCCCTTGGGGATAGCTGTTATCAGGGAGATTTTTGAGCCTTTCCGTCTGTCCAGGTTCATGTAATTTTCGGTTTTTCTGACGCATACATGAGTGGTTTGCTCCGTTTGTGCACTGGTTATGCATACATGTATATATCACTGCTCTTAAATTGGATTAATTTAAAAAGTAAAGTATAAGCTGAATGGTAGAATGTGTGAATTTCTGTGAAAGCAAAAAACACTCAGTGGGTACATGCCCCCATGTGAATACACACCATGTAGGGATCCGTACAGTTTTGCAGTGAGGTATAACGACTTTTAATGTTTAACAAAATAGGTCAAACACCAAATATCTAATTGTACACTTGATTCAGTGCTCAGACTCAATGGCCGGTCTTTTGGACATTGAGTATATCATGTATAAATAAAAAACCTGCATTATCTGTTCGTTGTAAGTAAACAGCTGGCACTCAGGATATCATATCATCTTTATTGTAGGTTCTTCTTTTACATTTATGCATCCCCGAGCAATTGTTGTAGATTAAGTAAGCAATTCTTTCAATTTTGCATTCTTCTCTCCTTACAGTACCTTTTGTCTTTTTTTTTTTTAATTTTTTGCCAGCTGAATATTTTCTTTGAGCTTAAACCTTTTATGGCTTAGCACTGAGCACTTATATTTGCAAATGACACATCTGCTGATGGAGGCATGCACTTGGCTACAAATATTTTTTCAGTATCCCTTGCAGAATTTCTGGGAAATTTATGCAGTCCATCTGTCAGCTTGGTTGGATTTTCAGCATCCCTAGGAGAAGCTGTATTTTTTTCCTTTATCCCAGGGTTGCCTGGTGCCAAAGAGTTTGCCCCGAAATGTCAAACCACTCATTCTGGACTTGGCTGAAGTAGAATCATGGTGGTACTTCTGTATAAGTTTGACAAGAAAATAGAAAGCTGCATCTCCAAATCAAATTGGCTGGCCCCATTTTAGCTTTGCGTTTTTTCTCTTCCATTTAGAAGACAGACCTGGTTTCTCTATGGTGGTATTTTGTCGTTGCCTCTTGTCAGGTGTGATGCCAACATCAAGAGAGAGTGCCCACCAATGAAGGGGTGGAGATTGGGTAGCCCCAAGGAAGAGCAGGCTGTTCTTCTGACCATCCCACTTTGCTCTGGCAACTTATTCCATGCACCTGGCAATTTTGAGATTCTCAAATGTTTTAGTTTTGTCCAGGGAGCTCTCAGATTAGAATTAAGTGTGATATTCTTTTAGTACCTGGGAAATTCTTTCGGGATTGGCTTTTGACAGTTTAAACATTTGCAAGAAATTCTTATCAGAAAATGTCAAAATAACCATAAAGATTTAAAGAAAAGAAATGGTGACAAAGGAAAAAAAGATTTGTGAAGGAAAATCAAGAAAGAACATTTAAACAACTGATGGGAAGAACCAGCCTAGGATGATGAAAGCTTTCAAATCTTAGATTTTGAGTTGCATAACTCCACAAGTACCCTGTTTGCAATTTTCAGTTTTTTTGCTGTTGTCATTATACATTAACATTCAAACCACTCAGCTGCCTGTAGTCAAATGTTTCATTAAGGACTTGCCTACAGATACACTTCAAAATTGCTCGATTTGTGAAAATGGCTGTGACCATAAATATTTTAGTTGACATAGTAGTGCTTCCTGTACTTCTTTGTAACCAGGGTTGTACCATAGACCCCTCTCATCTGATGTTACAGTGACATAGTACAGCGCCCTCTCTGAGGCATTTCGAGGAAAAGCACAGAAATTCTTGGAATTCAGGCACAGGGAAAATCCCTGGGGTATATGAGCACGTGACCCTCTTGCTGAAAGGCGTCATAGACTATGAGTGTAAGTTGCAACATGAAGACCGCGAATAGAGCTTAATTGTTATGCGCTGCTTGTTTGTTTACCCTAAGGAGGACACCATTTTTTGCATTGTTAAGTAAGTAGCCACTTGACCTGAAGTTGTAACTTGTAAGCCAGAGGCTTCCGTTACACTTTTGTGGTTGCTCAGTGTTGTAAAAAGTGCCATTCAAGGCGTGGATTGTAAGAGAAATAAAAGTGGTAATATTGTAAAAATCAAAGATTATTGTGAAATATCATGAGCATTTGTGGGATGTTAAACGTAATCTTGGAATATTGAAAGTGGTTGTGAGGTCATTATGGAAAAGTTGTTTAAAATCAAGTGATAGGTGAGAAAGCCTGCAACTGCTGCTGAAATTTAACTAGTGCCCTCTTGAGCCTCCCTGACATAACTAAATTATTCCAATTTATACTTACATAACTCTGTGTGGAGAAAACCAGTTGTAATCAAAGTATGATGATTAGAATTCAATTACACAAGTTGTCTTCACATGATGTGAAAGCATGGTATATATACATGTACTTGATACACTGCTTGTACCTGTTTACTACAATTGACCCTGTTTTGCACAGTGGTGAAGAGAATGTTAGCAAAGGCACATATAGTACACACAAAATTTTGGAATAGCCAAATTGGGAAAATACATAATCAGTAAGAGGGGAGTGGGACGAGGGAGTGGGAGGAGG
>VJOZ01002284.1:2981-22806 GCA_009801055.1 Stichopus horrens | reverse complement strand
TGAGGTTGTAGTCAATCCCATTTTAACATACGAATAACGGCATGAGCTATATGCGAATTATATTCGGCGGTCAAATTATTCGACCATACTAATTCAACAGAATAGATACTGTATATAATGTAACATTGTATGACCCACTTATAATAAGAGTTGATATTAACCCTCTCGAACATAAAAAAGTGTATGACAAAAATGAAACTTTCCACCTCTTGTCACATACACTATGATAACGACTGATAACCAGTTATGCGAAAGACGCTCGTCTGTCAAATAATCATACCATTCAGTTTTGTCCTACAGTATCCTTAATCAGAACTTTTTATGGTGTGATGTGTGAAGATATTTAATCGTATCTCGTAAAACGCATGAGACGCAAGGTGTTATCTACGTGACAGAAGAGCAATTCAAGGCCATACTCTCTGGTTAACTTAAGAACTAAGTAGGCCTATGAAATTTTAAAGTACATTGAAGTAATCAAGTATTCAGCTGTAAAGTACACTGTGGACATTTTTAAATATTTATCATGCTATACAACATACATCTGTTTTACATGTCGTGTTGTTTCTCGATCCAAATTCACAGATTGTATCCTTTCAAAGTACAATGTCTTTGCAAGGCTGAAATCACACACTGTGAGTGGACAAAGTGGGTCGCGGAAAGTTAACCAGACGTGCCAGTCAATTTGTGGAGTCTAAAGATACGTCACATATACAACAATGGCGGGCTTGTACAGCGTGACAATGTTCATGATGATTCAGTGCCATTAAAATTCCTGTTTTGACGAAAGTCTGTAAATATAAAAAAGATGCAACAGAACGTTTTGAAAGAAAAAATGTTTTGAGAAAAAAATATACGATCACATGATCACATCTTCATTTGGTAGAATTACTTCCAAGTGATATATCAATCTTACATATCCTGTCATCTAGAGTTTTGATAAGGCTAGGCGATTGTTTACCCAACTTAGACACCCTTTAGCCATCACAAAACCGTATCTTTTCCCTCGATAAGTAGATGACCTTTTCTGTTATTTCGACAGAGGGTTATGCGGACATTTTGCTAACACACCAACATTGAGCACTCTAACGTACAATGATGGGAAAACGATAATGCCGGCCTTATAGACAACATGTTAATAGAAAGTTAATACGAAATTTTCGAAGCCCTGCTTCTTCCTCAGTGTATAGTGAGACATTGAACTTAGGCCTAATACAAGGCAAAACAAAAAAACAAAAACAAAAAAAAAACAAGACAAGCCAAAACGAGACAAAAAAAAATTAAACGAAAAATAACAATACATCTGAGGCAGTTTAAAGCTTTCGAGTGCGACCGTTCCCTGTAAAGGCCTCGGTTTACTTACGGAATTCGAACTACCTATCACAGAATACGTTTATGTACAAATACATACATAGTTTTATTCAATTCTGTGCATATCTAGTCGTATGGTGGGCAGATTCATTGGGCGATGGGCCCACTTTAACCAACGACTCAAGGCTATCTCACCTGGGCTCTACGAGCAGATTCAGATGCCTATGACGTAATTATCACCGAGTTTCCAAGGTCCTTTGTTCAGGAGGGGCTGGAAACTAGTGCAGTGACATGTGTAATGTCCCCCCCCTACTTTGAAAGGAAATTTCTATATCTGTAGGCCTATGTCCTCAGATGTGGTTTGGTGTAACAAAAGTGTACAATAGTTAAGTCCGATTTCTGTTACAAAAATTCTTTTTCCCTTGAGAATTTAAGCTCTTTTTTGGTGAGCCATAGCCCCATTGTTCCCAGCGCCCTGAACCACCAGTGCATACCATTACTTTTATCCACAACAGACAAGTGAAATTGAAAAGTTGGCCAACAATGTGAAGGTTTCCTTTTTGAGGGGGATGGGAGAAGGGGAATTGTGATAAAGGCTAAACCTCTCAGTTTTTTCTTTAGTCCAATGTCCGACTGTAACATAACATATGCACATGGAAAAACTAAGAACAACCCTCCTATAATATCCCACCTCCAGCCCCAATAAAACAGAGATGACAAGGTGAGAAGAACAAAATACATGAATACCAACAAATCTGTAAATCTTCCAGAGAAAGATCACGCTAATTGTATTTGTCAAAACATGAATTACAGGAATTCAATCATATTGCAAATTTACAAACCCTCGACGCTGATATATTACAGATCCAAGTTTTACACGAAGTACAGAGGAAACTGACTTAAAACACACAAATAATCAACTTCAAACAACTGAAAGAGATGCAAAACTAACAACATTAAGATTTAAAGCATTACTTTTAAAACTAATGTTTACCATTTCAAATCAAAATTTAAAAAAAAAAAAAAAAAAAACGTAAAAACTTAATGTTTTGGTTGGTTGAGATAGCAGAGTCAGATCATCCCGGTGAATTCTTCAAAATGTCCAAACTATGACCGACCACGAGATTTTCATCATTTAACTTATTCCATACAAACAGCAAGTGTATTGGAGGTAACTTATTCATTCATTAGAAATTGACATTAAAAGATCCAGTGTTACTGCAGAAGCGATTTTCCACGTGCATGTTTTGCAATTTCGACATTACCCAAGTCAGCTTTTCAAGAGGTCTCACTGTTACATGAGGGCAAGATGTAGTCCATATTTATGCAACTCCTCTTGTTCTAAATCACGACGCCAAATAATCAGGATCCGTACAAAGATCCCCTGCTCTAAATAGATAGTGATCTTAAATAAACAGTCCCCTTTACTTTTTTTCATCACTCTGTATGTAGTAAAACTGTGAATTCCTGAGAGATCAGAGTGAAGTCAAAAATGAAATTGTCCTACGTTGTTAAAACACGATCTCATCGGGTCCTATATCTTGCTGCAACAAAGAACGTTTCTGTGCAATTTTTGTATGCATCAATTCAATACAGCGGTTGATCTGTTATACCAACACTGAGACAAGATTCTTTGCGGTTGCTGGTACATTTGACTTAAACATACTCCCCCCGCCGACCTTCACGAAGATCTCGTGTCCCCAGGACGTTTCATCAGATTTGACACGGTAGCTTGCTTGCAGAAGCACAACACGTGAGTCAATATATTCTTGCACTCATGTTATTTGGCAATGAACTTAAAATGTGATGAGTGGACTGGCTTATCTGCTTAAGGAATAAAATGCACTGCTGAAAGGATCAATTTACACAGCTTCTGTGCACTTACTACATTGTTTACAATTTTAGTTATCTAGACAATTTTGAAAAATTGGATCAAATACATTAGATGAAGAATTTATTTGGAAACAACATTTTATCCATCAGTTTATAGGATTCCAGTACCAGCTTCCTTACGATGAACACAATGCACAGTTGTAAATTTGTATCGATAACAACATTTTAAACCTGTTGCTCTGAATGTAGATTCCCTGATGGTTTAAAAGGCATGAGAGCATATTGTTGGGGTTATTGGACAGATTGAAGATAGAATACTTATCCAAGATTATTTCAATTCTTGAAATATCAGTCTGAATGATAATACTCAAACCCCACATATGTCTCCCTAACCATCAAACAAACACACACAGCTTTGTTTTCCATTCATTCCGAGGCACTGTGCTTTCTTCTGCTTTTTCTTCCTCAACCATAACCTTTACAATAGACTCTCTATTGTTAATCTTGAGAGGATCGTAGAAATCTATTGAATTTTCTATAGAGGATCTTAAATCTATTGTTTTGGTCCTGCGATCGCACCCAAAACAAGGGCACACACAGACTTGCTTCCAAAGAAGAAGAAAATGTAGGTCTAAGAAATGTGAGTCCAGTGGTTTCTCATGAGAGAATGTTGCATTCACAGTAAGTTTTAGAATACCATGACAATGAAAAGAATAGTGCCAATAAGGAACTTAATAATGAATTAAAATACGAAAACGCATCTCCCAGAATCTTACCTTTTGAAACTCATGCCTGCATGAACTTTCCTGGCGTCAAGTTCAATAAGAAAAAAATACTTTAAAATAGAAAATTTATAGCGACCAAAAAGATTAAAATTTAAAGAATCTTTCCTTTGCGATTCGACTAAAATCCTTCTAAACTGAAAGAAGGAAATCGAAAATGCTCTAAAAAATACATGTTCTGAAAGAAAAATTACAAACTAAAAGAAAATCAATAAAATGAAGTATACTGACCCAACTTGAATTTTTTTTTTTGGCACAACCACATTTTTGAAATATGACACAATATCAGTAGGGTTGCAGCATAATGCAGAGAGCAACAAAATATACTTTTGCCAATACCATTTATTGATAATTGATGTTTTGCCTTTACTTTGGAAATTTAAAAACTTTCTCCTTCACAGGAAAATGTCGTCCACAGGCACAGAAACCAAGCAAGTGTGAACAAAAAGGACATCTTGTAAAGATCATTGTGGAGAAGTTTTCAGGCTACTTAAGTATCTGCCACCAACCAAACTACAACAGGAGGGCAAACATTGCAACAGGAAGACAACAAAAATAGTACAACAGAAGGTAAAAAATACAAAAATATTTTAATTTACTCCTTTTGACTGATAAAATTCCTCCCAAGTCAAAAATTAAACAAATATTTACATACTGCAAAACAGAGCAATGACAGTACAACCTAATCTTTGTGAAGATTTTGTTCTTGTTTTTGTGTTCTTTTTCTTCAGGAAAAATAACACCTTAGAGAAAACTAAAACTTTCTCAGTAAAGTAAGATGAATTAGTCCAGCTAACAAGTGATGTTTTTACTACGAAAAAGCATGGCCTGTGTTGAAGCGTGCAGTATGGAAATCAAAACTGCTAGGAGTTGAGAAGGCCGACATGAAAACCCAGTCCTTCAAATGAATCAGATGAAAGAAATTGCACATTACCATATCAAGTCATCACTGCACATGTGCAGTCGTTTTTGAATTACCCACTGAACCATTGGCAGCAGCTACAACATGTGAGTGCTGGAGTTTTCCACCATTTTGCCTTCCTTTACCAGGATTTTGAAAGATGTTAACTCTACTAAGGGTTTTCGTTGGATATTAAATGGAAATGTCTGGTAGTAAACTCTTTCACTGAGAAAATCTCGAAGCAAGAACGAAAAAAATATCCATCACCAAAACAGGACCAGTCCCACCTCAATAAAATGGAGGATGCCCTCATTTCCATCCCTGACGGAACACACGATAGTCTCGGCAGTGAGAAGAGTGCACCATTGGACAAGTGTGTCCAGTCTCTTGATTTGAAAAGCATTTGCTTTTTTGAAGTCTTCACCACAGAGCATCTTTACTCTTGTTGGCTTTAGCCATTTCAAAAAGAGCCTGAAAAGAGTGAGAGAATAAATACCAAAACAATTGTAGCAATTCAGCAAATTCAGTGAATAATGATTCCAGACACCTGATGATGCAAAAACTATGACAGTTGATTGCCTTTTGTCTGTTACATGTGGAAAAACTTAAATAACAGTACCTTCAATTTGATTTGGGGGGTGGCAAAAATGATAACATCAAGCAATTTGATGTTATGAGCACAATTTGGAGTCAGAATTACTTAATAGGATAACTCCCCACTGATTGTATCAAATTGTGAAAGAACCAAAGTTACTCCGGAATAAGTGTGTCATTGGCCAAACATTCTTTAGGGACAGTGGTCACTTGCCAAAACTGACACATCACTTTTGAATTACTGAATACATTCCAGAACAGACCATATCTGATACATCAGCCAGTATATCTTGGTCACTGACAGTGGTGATCAAACTTGTACCAAACCAATAATCACAGAACTGCCACAACAACAAACTGGCAATGAAGTATTGCTTGGAGATATTCCAGTTGAATTGAATTGAATAGGAAAGTGGCACTTGAATGCACTGCATTAATGTTTCAACCTTTACAATTCAAACCAATATGATGCGAAGATAAGGTACGGAAAGTTGAAGACTAAGTAACAGAGACAAATACTAAACTGACTCAGGCATGAGCTTCTTAGAACTAAAAAATTGTCTTATTAATACCTTCCTTCCTGTTTTAATTTGCTCTTCTCTTTCTGTTTCTACTATTTGCTATTAACATGGAGCAATTACCCTACAAAACATCATGAGTGTACAAAATATTATCCACTTATGCTTCTGTTTTTACTTCACCCTCCAGAGACAAGGAGATGTCTTTCCACTGCATGCTTAAAGTGAGATTATCAGTCCCCTGTACCTGAGGATATGTGTCATTCCACAAAATATGAAACACATACTTTGAGTATGGTAAAGAGCTTCAAGAACTGTCACCACTGAAATTTCATTCCTCTGTAACTTTAAATGAACGATGGATAAAATGAGAAAAATAATACTTAAAACATGGAGACACAGTTTCTCTTAAAACAATATTTTCGCTTAGGCTCGAGCGGTGCTACATATGTACCCTAAGAATCAGAATCATCCTAATCATCCTCTTAAGGTGCGTTCCACTATTGTCCAACTTGCATGACCTTTGACATCCAAAAGGAAAAAATGCATTGTTTGCATGGTTGATCTAGGTCAACATGTGTTTCATTCATTGTTCACTTCATTGTTATCTTTTCTATCAACAAATACTTCTAATACGACCCAAAAATTTCTCCACTATTAAACTAAAATCCCTCTCACATGAGGAATTACAAAGTGTCAGTGACAGGGATCAAGGGTCACACAAGTGTGTCACATAGCTGTCACTGTTGAAAGACTGTTTACATTTTTAGAGAAGTGTTTCTTTCTGCTGAATGTATCCTGACATTTTGACTTTACTAGTAAACAATTATCTATTTTCTCTGCCAAAAGTAATCACAAATCCCTACTTTCAGACCTAGCTCAGATTCATGGTGGGGGAGGGGGAGGGAGGACTTAAATAAGGGGGTGGATCTACTGTGGATATGACACATTGTTGATAATCATTCTCACAACAACATTCTAGGGGGTTGAGAAATCTTTTATTGACTAGAAGCTACACTATCTGCATGTGTGGAATTTCCTATTCAATAACTACTTTAAAAAAGATTAGAGCTGAGTTTATCCATGGATAAATAAATGGTCAGCTGCAAGGTCTGTGGACTTGGAGGGCATGCTGCAACAACCCTATTGTTAAGACCCATCCAAGTGTGTGATAGTGTCCAGTGCTAATTGAGATGTGTGCCTCTTATCTGATCACTGTGAATGCACAGGAAGTGACCATGATCAGAGAGAGAGATAACAAACTAATCAAATACAGTGGGGCAGGTCAGGGAAGACAAGCTAATAGGGAATTTCATCTAACGGAACACTCCTATTGACTATAAAGGGCCTTCTCAATTCTTACCTTCATTTTGGCACTTTCTTTCTCTTGGTACTCCTTCATTTTAACACTGGCTTGGTTCAAATTCCTTTCCCGTCTCACGGCGTCTGATTTCCGTTTCTTGGCCATGATCGTGTCGATGTCCATTCTGGAAGAAAGGAGGGAAGAATGGAAGCTGCAGGGATAGCAATGATTGACAATCATTTCTGTTGAGGGGCTGGGGTCAACTATAGGTACAGGGACCAGTTGGGAAGAAAATTACCAAACACCAGTGTTCATTTATGGTTCCTTAGTTCATATATGGTTCCTTGCATAATACCTGTAAAGTTTCTGCAATTAGTTTACTGTTTCCTGTCCCCCCCCCTTTCCCACTTTTGTCTGATAGTTCTCTTAATTTAGCATCTTGCTTCACTTCAAAACAAGTTTGATACAACAAAAAGACAACAATGTGAACAATCATAAAACAGCACTTTGCACTGGAACAATTATTTCACACCATTTTAGCATGTCCGAACAGTTTTCAATTAAATATTGACATTTAAAGACACTTGATTCCCGAGCAAATTTTTGTCAGACCACTTCCTTCTTTGATATTAATTACATGCGACCACTGTCAAATTCAACCAGTCACTGACATGATGTTTATTTATGAGCCATGGTAAAACTAGAATCATTCACAGATAATCCTCCTGGGTGTTGCATTTAATAGTATAAAACACATGTACATAGGACAATGAAACATAAAGCAAAACAGAAGAAAAACCACTACTAAGTTAGAACTTCAGAGGCTGTTCCTTTCATTCAACAGCCTTACTTTTGATAAATAATCAAAATGTGGGTAGGTATCAGGATGGTAAAGAAATGCAGTTTCCAAGAATGCAAAGCATGAATTTTGTTTCAACATTCCAAATAAAAATTGGCCAGAGAAGCTCATGATGTCGAGAGGTATGATATTTTACTGTCACTATGGTTTGCAAAATCGCATCCAGGTTACAAATTTCTGTTTAACCAGTTAACTGCAGAATTAAAATATTGTAGCTTACGTCCCACTGCAGAACCAATTTCTGTGAAAATGTCTTTGTTTGTAAATTTCAACCTAACCCCCAAAAAATACTATACTACACACATTTAATGGAAAAAAAATGCCATTACATTATTTTTCTCCTTTTTTGAAGCAAATACATGCCAAAGACAGTGTCTTTACCTTACTTGTACCATTTTTATCTAAATTAAAAATCCCGCTCAAAAATCCTGCTGTTCCTCATTTTATGAGTAACTATATTGGACACCAATTTATAGTCAAATAAACCCTGCAAAGCTTCTTTGGTTGAAAATCCTGAATTTTTTTTTAAATAGAGGGGGCCATTGCAATATTAAAATCTAAGAGAAAATACCCAACTGGTCCTTTCCAGAGAGAATTGCAAAGAGAATTTCAATCAAGGCAGAGAGCTCAAGAACACTTCTGGTTCTCTTTAAGGGATCAAGGGACAATTTAAAGACAACCTACCTGTCCTATGGTAGGTAGCGAACACATAATAAGGCTAGAACATTCCCTGTGCTCAATGAACAATCGTCCAAAGCTGTAGTGTTGACTACAATCTTGGACAAAATACCTTGGGACCCTCCTTCAATGTTGGCTATAGGATTGCTGTTCAAAGTGTGCATTCACTCTTATAGCGCAACATTGGAAAGGGGGGGCAGGGTTTCATGTTATTCTCTTTTAGGTAATTGAGTATAGTATTTGCAACGTATGTCAAAGTGTCCCAACAGTTTTGTCCAAGATTGTAGCTAGGGATTATGTGATGTAGTTTTGAGAATATATTATAGGATGTACATATCCGTCCTATGCAGGAGCATTCAGTTAACATAGGACGGATATATACCTCTTACACAGGTAACTGGTTGAAGCACATTACTGTACTAATGTCCTCCTCAACAATAAAAGGAGTGATCTCTTTGCTTACCCCGAACCCATCAGTACCCGATCTGGAATTTCTGGGCTCCGAGCTTTCTGCTTCCTCAGTAATCGCTTCTCAATTTTTGCGTCATGTCCAGTAGCTTTTGGGGCAAGTTCCTCCATTGTCTGTAAAATAATGTCAGATGCAAAGATGAAAGGGTGCACCTAGTTACACATTTAGAAAACAGTACATTGTCCAAGATGAAAAGGGTGTACCTAGTTAAACATTTAGAAAACAGTACATTGTCCAGCAGCATTGTTGAATTCTGGAGAAAAAATTTACTGTTTAAATATGTAAGTATGCAGCAAAAGGGGCTACTTGAAGGAAAGAGACATTTTGTTCCTTTGTGACAATATAATTACTGGCACATGCACGTAAACCAGGACAAGCTACCTTGGGCTTACGATGGCACCTCACTTTTCCAGTAAAACCCATTATATATGACCAAGAAACTGGAAAAAAAAAATTAAAGTGAAAAATGTAGAAGTATGGGAATTCAAGCACAAACGAGGAAGTCTCAGTTATTCAGGGTTTGCCAATTTTGATGGACTAAAATGATTTTTATGGTCCATAAAGATTACATAAGGTAATGTGGCTACGAGTTAGCATATCCTAAATGTTGCCTGCTTTTGAAAGGCTGACCAGTTTGTCGTATTCTCTGTATTTCTTCCTCTCTGCTCTGACCCGATTCCACTCTGTCTCTCGATCCTCTTCTGGGTCTGCCTGGTTTAACATGTGAGGCTGGTAAAGGAAGATGGAAAGGAGAGGAAAGACAACAGAGGGAGTTACTTAAAAGAAGATGTGCTTACATCTCAAACATAAAGCAGCTGTATGGTAAAGCCAAAGTTCTTTAACAGACAAAAAATATGTGTGCTTCGACAACAACTGTTTTTCTTTTTTCTCTTCTTGCTGTTGTCTTGTTGTTTGGCACATCTATACTTCTTGAGATAAAGTGTTTATGTAGTGTTTACAAGGGTTCACAATTTGACCTCTGGTGCCCTCAAATGACCTATGACCTCCACCAAAAACAATAACAGACATCTACTCAATATGACCAACCCACACACTAGGTATGAGATTACTCACGGTTACCCTTCTTGAGATATCTTATTTACAAGCAAGGCGTCACATACACACACATGACATCACCATCGTATTGATTCCTTCTGCCTTTGGCAAGGAATAAAAAATGACCCACATTTATTGTAACAATGAAAACTATGATTAATCGTGACCCACATTTACCACTGATAACTACTATCATGACCCTAGCGTACCAATGACAACTAGGATCATAACCCAAATTCACCAATGATGATTACAATTGTGACACACATTTACCATTGATAGCTACCATCATGAACCACTTTTACCAAAGATATACGATCATGACCTACATTTACGGATTAGAGCTATGACGATGACCCTCCTGTACAAGTGATAACAGCTATCATGACCCACATCTACCAAGAGGTAGTTACGATCATGACCCACATTTCCAAATGCTTACTATGACCGTGACCCACATTTACCAATGTTAACTGCTATGATGACCCACATTTACCAATGACAACTTTTTTTACCAATAATAACTTCAAACTTTGTTCATGAACCACATCTACCAATAGTAACTGTGATCATGACCCACATTTAACAATGATCACTGTGACCATGACCCAATTTTACCAATGATAACTACCATCATGACCCACTTTTGGCAATGATTACTAAGACCATGATCCACATTTATCCATGATTGCCATGCTAACTACAATTAAACAATTGTATGATCTGACTAACAAATCATGATAGAGTCTGGACGTCAACATTTTTGTTTGAATGGCAAAAATTCATGGATTCAAGCAGAAACATATTTCCCAAAATTTCTTCTGATGCCTGATTTGTTGTCAACTCAACACCTCACCATGGTTAATTTTGACACACTGTTACCCCTAGTAGATTTTCGTGCTTCTTGCACAAGTTGTAGCTTAGTATGATGTTTCAATGAAGCATGTTTTCATATTTACCAAGTGCAATGCAGTATATTAAAAAAGCAGTCCATAAGCAAATAACAGGAAATGTATCTTTCATACCGGTCGCTGTGGGCCTAGGACAGGTTTTTCTGGACCTATGGTCTGACTTTCTGGCACATCAAGGGATGAATTTTTTCCAAAAGTAGAGAAAGTTGCTCTATGAGACAACTTTTCTCCTCCCACAAATGGGCTGTTGCTTGTGCTTGATGGGTTGCCACCACCATCTGCTTCAAGTTTCTGTGCAAACTGTGAAAAAGAAGCGACAAGTCCAAATTAATCTTGGATTATTGTAAAACATTCCTTTAGATTGATGCTCTGAAGATAAATCAAAGGAAATGGGACATTACTCACACAAAGTATGAAATTGTATGTGCTCCTTGGAATACTGCAACATTCTTCATTAACACACTGTAAAAGAGCATTGTCATTTCCACCATACTGAGAATCAATTTATGGTCACTTAAAAGAAGGCAACATTCAACCTGATACCCTGTTCTTACCTTCCACTTGTACTTTGTGAGAGAACCTTTAGCATCTGCCGCATCGATGCCCTTGTAGTATTTCTTAAATGAGATGTGAGGAGAACAAAAAAATCACACAACTACAAATTTGAACTACTACATTGATGCGCAAAGTATGTCAAATGATATATTGATATGGTAAATACTGTAACTCTCTTTTATCGGAATAAGGGAAGCCTCACAAATCTAAGACCATCTTAGGTCCACAGCTTCACACTGCTGCTCATTATGCAGCCTGCAAATCTAACAAGCTTGAACCACATAGCCTGTGCATGCGCTCTGTAACGCAAATAGATTTGTGCACTGGAGCATGACTCACTACTCTCTGGTTACTATNNAAAATATTGTGCAAACTTCACCCTTTCTTTGATTGTCTTCTGAATGCTATCTTCCTTTTATTTACAGAATGTTGTTGAAAAGTATTAAAAATGCATGTTCCTTAAACAGCATAGAGCAAAAATATTTTTGAATTGAGTTTGCACAAACAAATGGCAGTCCTCAGTTTTTCCATCTTGCCTTTTGTTGTTTTCTGCAAAATAGTCACAATTTTCAGGGCAGAAGTCCATTGTTTTGAAAATATCATTGTAATTCTCCTGTCAGCAACTATAGGTATGCCATAAGTATGCATCTTACCAAAAGGGACCATGGGGGCAAAGCTCCCCTAGAACTGGTTTTGGTGGAAAACATCAGTATTATGTCAAACAGACAGATGGACCCACTCAGGTATTTATATTTTGGCTACCAAAGGAATCTCACCTGGCGGCAAGTCTGGAATTGTAAAATGCATGGATCATAGAACACAATCTAAAGAACTACAGTCAGGGTTTTTTAAAATCTTATGAATATGAGACATTGATCAGATGAGAAATAACACAAATTTATTTCTGAATGTTAACACTAACCTTGGCAAGTTTTCCATTGTTCCACCTTTTCACAAACTTCTTGAAATACGTTTTAGCTTTAGTGGTCTTCATGTCTCCCATTGACAACTTTTTCTAGGAATGAAAAGGAAAATAGAAAAAGATGAGAACTATTCAAGCAAGAAAAACTTTGCTACACTCCAAATACAATGGTGATTATCAACATGACAGAATACAGTATGACCCATCTTGACCCAATGTAAGACAAATGTAAGTCCAGTAATTACCTTTTCAGTGCTGGTATATTTACTGTCCCATATTGGTCCCATGTGGGCCACATCAGTAGTCCATATAGAATAACATATGGACCCATGTGTTTCCCTCATGGACATATGGACATGGGGTCCATATGGGAATCTCACAGTGGGTCCATTTTATATCATACACCATATTGGCCCCATATTTGACTGATACTGTATATCACTGCTGGCTAGGGAAGGGAAAGGAAATGTCTCCGTAACTGCAGTTCTGTCAGTTGCATTGCATCGTATTCTGCAGCAAGAATGTTGACCACAAGGTCATTTTTCAAAAACACAAAATATCCAAGAGAGGGAATTCCCATTAGCTAGTCTTCCCAACCTGCTACTGGCAGGTCGTGGAAGACAGATTGTCTACTCTGGTGCACTTGATTGGTTTATTACCTCTATCTTCCCATGGTCATTCCCTGTACTTTCACAGTGATCAGATAAGAGGAACACATCACAATAGTGCAGGACAGTATCACATGCTTGGGTGGGTCATAACAATATGGCAATTACAGCACAGCCTTCGAGTTCACAGAACTTGTCGTTGACCAATTATTTATCGATGGATAAACTCTCCTGGAACTTTTTTAAAAAGTTGCTGATGGCAAATTCCTCCCATGACTGCATTAGCTGTGGAACGTTCTCATGAACACACCAAGATGGGGCAAAGATGTAAAATCGTAGATATTTCGCAAGATAAACTGAGAAGCAACAAAAAATACAAGATGACACTCACTGGCACATGAGGCAAGTTGATAATTCTACCATATGTAGATGCAAACAGCAAACAGAAATTGAATTCTGTTAATGGAAACAAATTTTGGAGAATGTCTGTTTCAAACTTACTTCTTCCATCAACCAAAGTCTGAACTCAACACTCTTGCCATAGAAGTCATCCTTGCTAATTTTGTCTGCAGAAAGAAGGAAAACATACCTCTTAAAATATTTTTTTCACAGGGAAATAGACAGTTCCAACTTCCATTTTGCCAGATTTTTTTTTCCTGCATCAAATTATTGTACAAAAAAATTGCCACTTTTGTTCAGTTACAGGGACAAATGCAATTGTGTATAGCAGAACAACAGTTCTGCAAAACATTTTGTGCTAGAACAATTAAGGTAAAGATTCTTTCTGATAATGACAATTTTTCAAGTGAAAGATTTACAGAGCTGAGATGCTTAAAGGGAAATAGAACATTTGTTTTACAGAAAGCAACCATAGTTTTAACACCAATGTTTCTGGACACAGAATTATAGATTATTCAAAATAAGGAGGTACAGTAGCCTTCTTTGCAAGAAATAAATTTCTCACAGATAGAAATTCAGTTTTTTGTTGCTCAATAATTTGTTCAACCAAACTTTTCAAAATTCAAATAATGCATCTTCCGTTACTCGTCACATGCATAATGTTTTNNTGATGAGACGGAATGGTTTAACAAGGACTAAAACTATTTCCTTTTAATGTCATAGTGTATTCTAAATGCCCTATTTCCCTTTAAAAGCAATTACCCATCACCCCGAGCTACATTTTTTGGGTAATGGTCTTTCATCTAGAGATGCAGAGTGGCTCATATTACACAACATACACAGAGACAGATTGTTTTGATTACACATAAAGGAATTTTAGACAGGCTGTACAGTGGGTGGGACTAGAAGTAAGAGGTTGGGAGAATCTGAACTGTCTGGGATGATGAGACTCTGTCTTTAATCATGTCCAGTGAGACAAACTGATGCCAAACAGAAGCTTTCTGAGAAAAGAGTAATGTGGAGATGGCAACCCCCTTATCGTTAGTATATCTTCTACCTCTCAAGGCAGTTGAATATGCAAGTATGCAAATAATGATAAGTGCTGCAGTACCTCCGATGAGTTTAGCCTCAGATAGCATACCTTATACCGCAGTGGGGGACTTCTCTACATGTCACCAGTGTTTACTGTCAGTTGAAGTACCTTCAGTGGAATCTTTTTTATAGTTTCCTTCATTCAGGATGGGTTTCTTTGAAACTGGATATTAGAGCAGGGAGACTGAAGTGTATGTAGAGTGAAAGTGAAGGCAACTTATGTAATTTTTGATGAAATTATGACCTTTTAGGGTGATGGAGGAGTACTTTTTTTGGATTTTTTTACAAGACTGCATTGCAAATATGTTCGTTGACCTCTAGTTCAAATTGAAATCCTCTAAGATTAAGAATATTGCAAAGTGCCATTAATGGTCAATGTGTCAGTTTTCCACAACAGAGTAGTAGTTCATCAAGATAAAACTTCAACAAGACTTTGGAAACTACATTTCAGATTTGAAGGTAAGTCAATGGGACAATTATTAGGATGGGGAGAGGAGGTTACGCTATCCTCGGTGGCAGAGGGCAATAACAATACTCACTTGCAGCTTTCATCTTCTTCTTTTTTTCCTGCCTCTTCTCTTCTTTCCGTTTCTGCTTCTTTGAAGACGAGTCCAACTTTGGTTTCTTCACCACAATTTTTTCTTCTTCAGAATCTTGGGAAGGAAAAGATGCATGAAATGGATGATAATGAACCACTCCACAGAAGACAATTCAAAAGAGATAAAGGGGTAAGTTTTGATGTTGTGAACTAACCTATTGCTATGTCAATGAGAACAGACACTGCTTGCACTTACTGTACTTTGATCTGTCTAAAGAATTGCAAAACAGCAAACAAATGATGAACAGTCAGACCGTTCATACTTAAAGTATTCAGAATTTGCTACACAGTAGAGCTTTCACAGAGTTCAACAAGTCATAGTCAAAGTCATAATGTAAGGAGGCAAAATCCAGTCAAGGCCTTTGGGAGGTGTCATTAGCGTAGCAGTCACTTTAGTAATAATGCCGTTACAACACATCCTTACTATCATAATATATTTTGGCAAATTAGGAACTGCTTTGCAAATCATTCTGAGACACTCTGACAATTTAGTTTTGTTATTCGAAGAATCATGGCTTTGATTTTGAGCATAAATAAGACTCCCAAAATGTTCAGTTCTTCTGAATACAGCTGAGCACTTGATTATGACTTTAATCACTTCCATAACAGGTTACCTGATGAAGACTCCCCTGAGGTGTATGAGCCACTGCTTGATGAAGTTTCACTCTCTGAACTGTCATATCTCTTGCCCTTGGTCTTAGATTTAGAACTTTTGCTGCAAAAACAAGCAATTGAGGGTGAGTATGCTACAAGAGGTGTGTAAAGGCTCTGTCAGTAGTGAAGAAAAAGAAAAAAAGATGGAGGGATACAGTTCAACAATACAGCACTCAAGAGGTGAACAGCATGCATTTATAACAAATGTATGTACAGTATTGTAAAACTTAATTCACCTGTCTCCAAAAATATACCAAACTTTTGTAACATTGATACCACTTTCCCTGCAATCTTATAAAGACAATTTGTGTGTGTGTAGTAGGCCTACTAATTATGGTTTTCCAATCTGATCGAAAACATTTCTTAGCATAAATTCATGGAAGAAGGTCAGGGGTTTACAGTGTCTGCACAGCCTTGAACTGCAAGAAAATATCCCCAACACAGTTTGGAAATATTTGAATCTGACCATGGAAGCTGTAGGTGTCAAATTTAAGGCAACCTTTGGCAAACTACATATATACTATAGGCCTAGTTAGTCTTACTGTTCATCACTACTACACACTCCATAATTCAAGACTGTACAAGTTACAATTGTCTGTACTTCTTTGCAAGTTAGCCCACAGTACCTTAATTAGTGCACTTTTTGATGGTGGAGGCTATTTACCATTGTGTATTATTTGACAAATAAGTGATAGCACTATGCTTACTGGCTGTACCTGATCACTGGATAATTAAGCACAAGGTTACTGTTTATTTACCTAATCATCGGGCAAATAATTTGCTCAACATTAGGCACTCTTCTGCTTAGGGGTAGAAAATGTTACCAAATTCAATTCATCGCGTAAACCCAGTGGTTACTGCTTGCTCTGAGCTCATGGTTCATTAACTCCAAATGTAAACAAAGATCCTCTGCACTGTTGGTTACTATGACAATTAAGTTTTACACAGCAGTTGTACAGGAGTGTATGTAGCTNNACAAAGACATTTAATATGCCCGATGTCCCCCATTTGACATTGGGTGACCATGTTCCATGCTCTAAGCGCTGAGATCTAATGGATGATTAGGTGCAAAAGTGGTACCAAAGTACCAAACTGCTGACGTGATGTACATAGTGAGAAACTAGCTAATTGTGTGCGCTGCAAATTCACAGTTGCCTGGTTATTAATATTATGTCATGCACTCTTGGAAATATGATTGGCTTGTTATGGTCGTTTTGGAGTAAAATGAAAGGCACATTAGTGATTATAAACCTTTTTGCAATCTTGACAGTGCACACGAACATCCTGAAAATCAGAAGATAAACAAACACCCTTCCCTAGTTACAACATGTACCAAAGATATGAATTACCTGAGAATATTTTTAAATCCTTTTCCTACGACCAACTGCTCATACTCAGAAGTTCACATCTACAGACGTGTCTTAAACAGTATGTATACTGCATTTTTGCTAAAAAATGTGTTAAAATCTCTACGTATGCATACACTTGTCATGGCGATTGCAGTTCATTTCCCTTACATCCAAAATTCCTAATTTCTTGCGTGAATCAAGATTGCGGAAAGGCTCACTTACAACTACAACTTTGACGATCGGGTACAGTAGGTGCAAACTACGACTCTTTTTTTAATTTTTGCTGCACTTGACAGCCTACAAAAGTTAGGCCTGGGCTACAGTGCACTGGTAGCCCAATTAGTCATTGTGGTGCCACTAGCTGGTACTTGGCATCTTGGCCACTAGTACTACTAGTAGGCTCTTCGGTCCACAGGCGTTCGCACTACATTGGCCTAATTATGTGCGGGACACTGTGCATGGACCCTTGTCAGTTTGGAATTACGTCCTGAAAAATTCGGGAATACCAACAATCAAGACTANNTAACAACAGGCTTAACGTTAGGTCTATTTCCGCGAAACAGTAAGTTACACGTATGGCCCAAGCAACTAAGTGCAGCTTCATATCATAATTCATATCACATCCGATCATCTTCCGCCTGTCACAAGTTACAACTACAAGTAAATGTCGAAAAAAAAAGCAACCCACTGTCTTTTCGACATTGTGTTATCTTCGATAAGCAAACGGTTCACGACGAAATTCCCAAGTTTGCGAAATTTGTTACATTACAATTTACACTTTTGATTGCTTCGTTGATAGTGCCAGTGAAGTACATGTAACTATCAACGCGTACCGTACCGTACCGGTAACAATGCATGATTAGATTACGTACTGTGCATATCTATAATATCTGTGGTTGTAAGATAGTTCATTTATTTATTTCATTTCCCGGAATATATAGAAGAATACAAACAAGCTAACAGTCAAATAAGAGTAGAGATGACAATTTGATGCAAAAAAGACAAAAAATTACTTCGTTAGTAAATTATGAGTGTCATGTTTTATACATTGCCACGGTGATACATGTAGTCTTCAAAACAAGGTAGTGGGCGGAGCGAACTATTTTCGAACGGGCAAGTCCCGGGAAATTTTGCGCATGCTTCAAGTCGTTTGATTTAAATGCACATTTTCACTTCAACTTGCACTGTACGGAGGTAAAAACTTGAAATACATTGCTGCCTGCGTTTGTAGTTGTAGTTGTACACAACACGGTCTACAGTACACCAGAACTTAGAACTAAACACAGCACAGGTTGGAAAACCCCCTTGGTAAGAATTTTAGTTGAAAATTCTGACGCTTGCTTCATTTCTTCAATGACATTTTCAGGAGGTTTAGTGTACTGGGTCAGGTAATATCAGAACTTGACAACTTTAAACAATTGAGTTACTGTAAGTTACACTACCTGTGCAGTACAGGGTTCGACTTACTATAGGGGCTAGGCCTAGCCAGTACTTATGGCGTAACATTAGGCCCCAAGTCTAGCTACAGTCAACAAACTAAACTTACTGTAGACCTAACTTAGGATTTATATGTAACCTAACTGTTCTAGGACTATTCAAATGGCAGTGTGGGCCTCTCAGTACACTCAGAGAGTAGGTCAAATATATCTTGCCTAGTACTCGTAACTAGTAGTAAGTGCATTCCCGTATTTCCGTGTGTCCCATATTTGTGGGCAGTAGGCACACACAGCATTGAGCCTACATCTATTGAAGGCTAGCCTCACATCACGAAAATATGACCCCCATCCTACAGGGTAACCGGTTGTTTCGCCCAGTCCACAGACAACTGGGCAACAGGAACAACTCGGCCACAATTAAGGCAATTTGGCCCAGAGACAGTTTGGCCATAGGACATCTTGGCCCAAGGACATCTACCTGTAGACCCCAGTTGAAAGAGTTGTTTGCAAGTATTAGAAGATCATGATAAAGTGAGCTAGGTGTATCTTCAATTGGAAAGTCTGGTGTGGATTTTTATGAATTTCTTGTCTTTCAGTATTTCATAATCTAGGCTAAGTAACATTTGTATTAAATATCAAAGTTTGCAAAGTATACCCTAGTTATAGCCAGCTCATCATAGGCTAGTTAATTTATTAAGTAGTTCTTGCAGTTCATACTCTACCGTCAGGATTGATTTTTTTCTTTGAAAGAAGGTTTAATTTTTGTTAGATGTACGCTACTCAATGCGCACTATCTGAGATGGGATCATGTGCGCAAGGACAATCTTGCTGTAAAATAAATTGCCAAGCAAAGATTTTAATTTAAGAAAAGATGAATAAGCAGTACCTTGAAAATGCTCACCAAATTAAACTTGAAGGAATATGGAAGATCACTCATCTGACATTTTGCAAGCCCGTGGCATTCCAAAAATTAGGAAATGTAGTGAGCAGTCTTATTTTA
>VJOZ01002277.1:487-10613 GCA_009801055.1 Stichopus horrens | reverse complement strand
TTGCCGTCTACCAAATTGTCCAAATATTTTCACCACTGTAATCGTGGTCGCCTGTAACATGCCCTCTTTAAGGACAAAAATGGGGTTGAATATGTTTGCATTGACCTCCATGACCATGCACAACATTTATAAAAATTGATAACATTGTTTTTACTGACCATCATCAATCATTTTAAAGAGGTCATATGACATGAAGAGTATAACTAAATGGGAATTGGTTTTTCAAAATCTTTGGACAAACTGATATCCAAAACTGTCCTTGGGACATCTTTTAATGTAATACTCCTAATATGAGATGACATCATACAGAAACCATTTTTCAAAGGAGCTGTGAAACTTCAAACTTTGATTGCATAACATTGAGTGATGTCACAAGTACACCAAACTGGCAGTTTTTTTACAGCATTTTAGTGTTCATGTCATGGCTTCTTTAATGTTTGTACTTACTATCATTGGTTGACCATCAAGATGAATCTTTTCCTCTATTGTATTCATGTAAGATTCAAAGTTGTCTGGGAAGAGATTTTCCATTGCAGATCTGTGAACAAAAAAAAAGCATTACACAAGAATTGAAACTGAAAAATTTAATGTAAAAAATGATACTAAATTTAAAAGATTTCTAAATATATTGTGTCATACTTTTAATCTCATTCACTGTTATGTTCAAGATTCAAAATGGTGCAGATCTTCAAATAATATTACATGGTCAATTATTTACACCAGACTTTTACATTTTATCTTCAAATTTAATGTAGTTATTCTGTTTGCACCCTGAAAAAGCCCTCTCTTACTTAATTCAATGTCTTCCATACACATTCAGCACTTGCTGGTTGGCATTTGCAACACAAGCAGGGAATCAGTAGGAAATTCAACATTGAAAACCTTGTGAAATCTAACCAAAATAGGTATATCTACAGAAGTAATAGTCAACGATACTATGTTCAAGGATACTGGTCTAAGCACAGTAGCTAATCCAATAGAAGGTAACAATACTATGTCAGTATTTGAACCACTAGTAATTCATCTCATAGCATTAATGGTACAAACCTAAGAGTAGAAGGAATAGCAGAGTTTGGCTCCTCCATCATCTGACATACAGCTACTCTTAGTGTTTCATGGCGAATACATTCATTGTATCTTTCACTATCTCCAGAGTGTTTCTCCTTTCAAATGTAAGAATGAAAATGAATTCTATCAATACATCATTTTTTCAAATAATAGCAGAAAGAATATTTACACCATCATGCAAAAAAATATGTAGAAATGTCAAATAAATGAGTTGCTCTTCATTTTTCTTACATGTCATTTTCTAAAAATTGGTGTATGGACAGTGGATTTGAAAGTCTGGTAGGTACAATAAACTATTCAATATGGATATGGACAATGGATTTCAATTGTCCATGTCCAAAAGGTACAGTAAACTATTCAGGATAAAACATGGACAGTGGATTTTAATAGTCCAGGGGTATAGTTAATTATTCAGAATCAATGAAGACTGTGGAATTTGAGAGTCCAGGAGTACAGTAATCTATTCAAAATCAACACAAAGAGTGGATAATAACAGTCCAGGAGGTAAAGTTATTTATTTGGAACAAATGTAGACAGTAGATTTTAATAGTCTAAGAGGTATAGTCAATTAATGTACCTCCACAACGTAAGTCTAACAAAAGTGTGAGGAAATAAAAACGCTTAAACATAAAAATGACACATATATAAAAAGAAGAAAAGTCAAATGAGGGAACATTTCTTTGTAAGAACTAGATGTTAGTTTTAGTGTTTTCACCAGTGACCCATTTACCCAGTTACCTGGGCAACACAGTTCCAGGTACCTGCACAGTATTTGACTTGACAGATCCAAAGTCACTACCAGGTTTCTTCATAAAGTGAAAAACGACACAACCGATGAGTAAATACACCGTGCCATGTTGGCAAATTTCGCCTACTATACAGAGCAAATAGTTCAAAAGGGATTTTTTTTTCTTGAGGAAAAGCAGTGGTCTGTTTAATGAGCAGGTACAGGCGGGTGTATGTAGTACATTTGTAAGATCCCTCCACACACATTTGATGTACGTTACTATGGAAATACCAATGTTCAATGATAACCAACCTTTTGGTAGGGTACCTTTATGGCATGAGCAGAAAGTACCTGGTTCAAATTTTTAGGAATTGATGAAAACACTTATTATTATTAAATTATATTATTATTTGTAATAAAAGCAAACAGGGAGGTAAACGATGAAAATGCTATGGCTCACTCACTGTTTCAAAACCTGGTTCATTGTGATATGGTTTGTCATTCATTAGAGATTGAATGGATATGAGTACACTAGACAAACACTGAGCAGGTGTCCAAGCTGGGCCTTGCCAAGTCCTGCAATAAAAGAGATACAATAATAATCATTACATTACAATTTTGGTCACTGTGATTCTTTTTATAAAAATTTAAAGCATTCATAAAACAGGCAAGATCACTAGTACAACGAGACTTTAAATCATTGCAATTTCATTAATAAATCTAACACATAAATTAAAATTGACTGAAACAATTGCATAATACTGAATCAACTTTGATCATTGGGACTCAAAACATCATGAAAAAGACCCAATTGTCACAAATTTTCTCTTAAAATATCAACTGATATTTTTCAACTATGCTTAAATGTCTACAACCACAAAAACACATGTATACAAATCACTTTCCCTACCACTACATCCACAAACACATACAAACCACAACTGGAAAAGTCATGATTTTTCTCTCTCTCTGCAGCACAATGGGCTATGGATGTGTAAATAACATGCAAGTGCTTTGTTAATGTAGCAGTCACGTGTGTGCGTTAAAGTACATATTCCCTTGCAGATTGCACACATGTGCGGCAATGTGATCCTTTGATTTCCTTTATCTCTCAGATCAGCGCGCCACCACTCTGGGTGTTTTAACAGCGTTAAGAAACAAGCCGCAATCATTTGCATTACTCAATGCCTTTTCCCACCAAAATGTACTGTAAGCAACTCAATTCTTTGGCTAGTGTAAACACAACATGTAACAGTAAAACCACACTGAAAGAATACAAAAAGCATGGAAAATGATATTGAATTACATATAATCACTCAGTCCAAACATGGCTGCATAGGTTGAAATACAAAGTCACATTGTATGGAAAAGGAAAGATCTAATGGGTTACGTACGTTGCACTTTGTACTAACAGAACGTTGGGCACAGTATTATGTGCAATTTTGACCTATGATATCACCGATCAGGTTAACACGACATATCATACTCGGGTACCTAACGACCAAGTTTAAAGTTCATTAGGTTTTCTGTCTGGGAAGAAATCCTGTCACCCTTTTCCAAAGCATTTTGCCAATTAGAAATTTGACCAGTCACCTCTGACCTTTTACCATAAATATTGATGGGAGACACAACTTTAGACTATGGGTCACCTATCTGACAACTTTTATCCTCATTGGGTATGCAGTCTAGGAGGAGTTGTTGATGCAACATTTTGGTGTCAAATTTTACCTCTGAACTTGACCTTTAACCTCAAAACTTGAATTTTGATCTCAAAGAGCACGTAAACATGATTCAACTAAAATCTTATATACTGTTCACATGATTTAATGTCTTATGCAAATAGCCATTTTAAATTATGAAATACAGCAAAATACAGCAAAATTTTCAATAACTTGACCTATGACCTTTGACCTTAAATTGTGACGGAAGACACAACTTCAGATCAGAGGTCATCTGTCTACCAACATTGATCATCATTCAGATTGCAGTCTAGGAGAAGTTGCCGGACGCACACTGTTTGGTGCCAAATTTGACCTTAATCCTTTAAGATCTGACCTTAAATTTGGATGGGAGTCCATGGGTCACAGAACTACAAACTCTGACCCTCATCGGCTGTGCTATCTAGGAGGAGTTGCATAGTCAAACTTTACTGCATCAAATTTGACCTTTAACCTCTGAACTTGACCTTTGACCTCAAAACACATACAAACATGAAACCTATCTTCAAACTTCAACCCTCAAAGGGTTTTAAGAGCCATAATAGCTTCTAATGTCCAAAAGTAACTACAATATCTCATCCCGTACATTACATGTATCTATAGGGATGAGATGAAAAGTTACTGATCAATGTGTTGGTGAAACTCACTGACAGGTTAAACCTGCGAGGCAAATTAAATCAACTTTACAAACTGATTTCATTTTGTTCTAAAAAAAGGTACCATCACCTTTTTGCTTAAAGTACAGAATGCACAACTTACTCAGAAATGTATTATGACTCTTGCTGATTCACAGGAAGATGAAACATGCAATCAAAATATTACAGTATTATTAAGATATTCATATATGTACTGTGTACTTTTAAGAAACATTTCTTACCCCAAGATACTGAGACAGACTTTGCCACTGTGGTACAAATTTGGATTGAATCGAACTTGATTATGTCCTGTTGTAAGCAGCTTAACACGAGGAGGCTTGTGAGGATAATCGGGTGGAAACCGAATCATAAAATGGAAAAAGCCACCTTCGTAAGGAGTATCAAATGGCCCTGTAATTAATGCATGTACCTATTTCAGACAGAGAGAAAAAAGCTTAACATATGCAGCCAATTTCACAGGATTCTAGCAATTTTAAACATAGAACAGAACAGGGTATGGTTAAAAAATCTGATAGAAATAGTAGATTTTTGAGTCATATGGCAAATTCTCTCTTAACGCAGTGCTAAGGACTATCATAAACTTTGCTATCTCTCATGGTCTCTGAGTAAATTTTTAATACAAAGGTCCTTTTATATTACAGCTGTATAAAGAATAAGGGAATCTTAAATTGTTTTCTGAGAAATATATCTGCAAATCAATGGTCACATCTGATTCAAATGTACAGTGAATGGACCCAGCCAAAACACAGAGAACAATATGTACATGCATTGCAAAGGTAAATTTTTTGTCAACATGACTTTTGTACTGATTGAGATGTGTGACAAAAAAGCAGTGCCTAGTGTGGTACCTGCTGATTCCCCGTTTGGCAGCTATCACAACCCACAACACCCAAGCCCCCTGTGGCATCCCATCCCCCTGTGGCAGCTTCTGCCCCCTGTGGCAGCTGCCACCCCCTGTCCCAGCTGCCACCCTGCCCCTTGTGAAAGTTGCCCTGAAGAGCAAACCGGCGATGGTGTAATATTTCTTCTGAGTTTTTTTCTTTACAGAGTACCAGGAAGGTATCCAGTTATTGTTCATAGTCGATCTGAACAGCTATTTGTGATGGTAGCAGTGTTTCTGTTGCAATAAAAGGCCTTGCTACAGCCAGTTAGCTGAGAGCTATAGGATAAAGTTTACAAAGGATTTCTATGAAGTTGAAAGGTACAGTTGACAGGTATAGTTGAAAGGTACAGTGAGTACATTTCACAAGGGTAACAGGTTGACTTTTGTTCACCAAAAAATGAGACAAAGTCTTTCCAAGAAGCAGAAAAGGATCATCTGCAAAGCCCAGTGCTACTTTAAGATGGAAAAATGTGACATTTTAGAATGTTTAATGACTATGATTAGAAGTGATCTTTTAACTTCATGGGGAAACAACAGGAATCATTTATTGATCACATGAACAGTACATTCATAACAACTTTGAAAGCATTTAGTAATAGTGTGCTCACAGACAGATGAAATATCAAGTCAAATACACAAGACCATGTGACTACCAAGAAATAAGGGAAAGTATGTGGTCTTGCTTAGTTTTCTAGTAAGAAGTTTGTCAAATTAATACTTACTTTTGTTATATCTTCCTCAGGAACGACACACATGCCAGGTGGAGGATCACTATAAATATTCATAATATCTCTGAATATAAGATAAAAAAAGAAATATGAACCTGGTTAAAAAAAAAGACCAAGCAAAGCGTCAAGAGAGAATTGTTCCATGGATACTAATATCTTTGAGTAACTGTCAACAGAAAATCTTTCTGCAATTTCTATTTGAACCAGTATGCACAAATGCATTGTTGTTTTGATGATTTAATATTTTTGTTGACAGGTGTGTTAAATGACCTTTGACCCTCACAAATAACAATAGGGTTTACATACTCAGTATGGTACACCCATGTGCCAAATATGAGATTAACCTACTGTAACTTTTCCTTCTTGAGATATTGTGTTTAAGAGATTTTAACAATTTCACTAGTCATGACCCCAAATGACCTTTGATCTCCATAAACCAGAAAGCCCAGAGACAACATGGTTTTGATGATTCAGTTATGAGTATTTTGAATCTGATATGTGGCATGAGCTGAGGATGTGCAACATGCTTGGTCAAAAATGGTTCAGTAATTTATTGTATCAAAACTGCAATGTGACAACAACTACAAATAGTACACAATAACATTTGTTACTTTAAGATGATGACTAACAGGTAAGCCTATAATAAAGCAACACCCCAACATACTAAATGAGAGATATAGCCAAGGCTATTGTCTTGATATTACATGAGCACATGGTGTTAAAAGATTGACCCTTACTTGAGCTAAATGGCATGAGTCACATGACATAAAATAATCTACTGCACAGTGTGCATAAATTTGCAATCAATATTGCACTTTTTACTTTACCTATATCAAATATGACATAAAGACAAGCATCCTTTCTCGTGATGACATGGTCACAAGCTCTTCAAAATTTGACCTTTGGCCTCTATCACAAGTGATTGCCATTTAATATTCAAAAGGGTTCACCTCCATACCAAATATGGGATCTGTCCAAATATCCCTTCTTGAAATATCTCCTTTACAATGTGTTTACGATTTGATCCCCACTTATCCCAAATGACCTTTCACTTAAACTAATAACAGGCTTCTTGTCCTTGATATGGTTCACCAAGTATCGAATAAGAAATCTGTCAAAACTTCCATCTGTCGAATATCATATAGACAGTTCTTATTATTTGACCCCTGTTGACCCCCACATGACCCTCACCACAAAAAATTCTTCTTGCACTCAAAAAAGGTACACCTTCATACCAAATATGAGAATCTGTCCGTCCAAGCTTCACTTCTGGAGATATTACGTTTCACAATGTTTTCACTGCTTGACCACTGCGTTTTACAATGTTTTCACCTTTGACCACTGCTAACCACAATGACCTTTGATTTCAACCAAAAAACAAAAAGCTCCTTGTACTCGATAAGGTACACCTAAATATAAAAACAAACCTGCCCTTCATGAAAATCATCCTTACAAGGTTGTCAGTATTTGAACCTGATGGTTCCCAAGTGACCCACCAGAAGCAACGATTCTTGCACTCAACTTAGAACACCTATAAATCAAGTATGATTTATGTCCATGCTTCCAATCTTGATAATGATTTTCAACATTTTCACAATTTCACTGCTGTTGACTACCTCAAATGTACTTGGTCTACACCTATGATAAGGTTCTTCCCTCACTTTGATAAATCCACAAAGTATGAAAATTATCCATCATTCCTAACTTGTGACATTGTATGCAGAAGATTTTCAGTATTTGACCTCTCATGATCCAGATGACTTTGACCTCTGACAAAAACAATAGGGTTTTCTATCTTAACATGACAAACCTACATACCAAGTATGAAGGGTACCCAAAATTCCTATTCTGGAGATATTGTGTGCACAATGTGCACAAGGTTTTTGGTATTTGACGTCTGGTAACCCAAAATGAATAGATGACCCTTTACCAAAAACAATATGATCTTTCCTCTCAATATGAGACATGAAGAATATCTGTCACTCCAATCTGGAAATATCATGCGCACAAGCTTTTTAATATTTGACATCTGGTGGCCCCAAATAACCTTTGACCTCTTCCAAAAACTAAAGGTTTTTTTTTCTCAATATGACAAACAAGCATATGAAGTATGAAAAGTATCTATCATTCCTATCTGGAGATGTCACATGCACAAGATTTTCATTATTTGACCTTTAGTGACCCCAGATAACCTTTGACTTCTACCAAAAACAATAGAGTTCTCTCTACTAATATGACAAACCCAGGTGGGACATATAAAGACAATCCATCATTCCTATCTGGACTATGACCTTTGACAAAAACAAAAGGGTTTTTATTACAGAGGATGTACATACCAAGAGCAGCATTTATCCAAGCTTCCAACAGTATCTCAAGATATTGTGTGAACAAGATTTACGAAGGTTGACCCCTGGTAAGCCCAGATAATCTTTGACCTCCGTGAAAACAATAAGGTTATTTTCTCGCATTGTAAAGCACCTACATATCATGTATGAAAGTTGTCCAAGCTTCCTTATATGAGATATTATGTTAAAGGAATTAAAAAAGGTTTTGATTCCAAGGGATCCAAGATGACCTATGCACACATTTCACATCATGTTGTTTTTCATCCAACAATGAAGTGCTTTACTATGCCAGTATCACACGGTCTACATATGGTATCTTTCTGTTATAGTTCGATTAAACACAGAATCTTCACCTTTTTATTCTCAGAAGAGAGGCTCTCTCAACTGCTTGCTGATTCCAGTCTTCACTCTTTTGTGGATCCCACGGAGCAAATGTCTGGAGGTCTGATAAAGCAGAGGCAAATAGCTGGCTGGTAGAATTAGGTGGTGTCAGATTTTGGTTGGTCTCATCAACAGTTTTAGAAGTGCTTGCCTGTGCCATTTTTATGCCTTAAAGATGCTGTGGCAAAAGGAATAGAAAATAATGATAAAAAGATTGCCTATATATGAATTATATAGCAACCTTTGACATGATATCGGAAGATCATTCTGAGATAATTATGGCCTCCATCTCAAAGATACCTGTACCTGAGAGAACACTTTCATGTCCACAAAATCATCATTGTGGCATTTTTTCACTTAGATTTACTCCTAGTTTGGGTGCATTAGTGCATATAGTACAATAGGAGATGATGGGAATGCCTTTGCCTAGCCAAACTATTGAATGACCAACCCTCAAACATAACTTAACATTTAATACCCATTATGCAGCCACTCCTTGGGCTTCAAATATGGACAAAGCCCCTTCATGTTACCGCAGTGACCCTAACCCAATATCAAATAGAAATATATGTTAATACATGATAATTAGACAGTGCCTTCAAATGTCTTAAATGACATTTAAATATCAAAAGCAACAAAACCAGATGATTGACAAACAAGGCTGCAAATATCTTGCAAAAAATCACCATGAAGGACATTGTTATCAGTATTCATGAAATTCATGTGAAGTGTCACAGCTTGTGGAGTGGATATTTTGTGGGCTACTTTTGACTACAAAAGAGTGTTTGTACACACTACTTTGATCTATTTTTCAAATTTGTTGTTCTTCAATTAAAAACATTTCACATGGAGTCATCGGTTTTGACATTGACAAAATCAAGTGAAGAAAAGGAAAGAAATTCCATAAATTCAGTAACTGCATGGATGGTTTAAGACTCAAGGAGACTCTTCCCAAATAAGAAAATGTATTTTTCAGCACTGTTAACATAAATTTCCTCAAATTGTGTACAGGATGTATATACAAGGTGATGATAACATAATTGAGGGGTCCAAGAGCTCTCAAATGAGAGACACCTTTCAAAAACATGTACAAAATTACAATAATACAATTAATACAGTGATGTAGAGTCTGCCACAAGTTTGGGAATCATTATAATCTTATCTTTATCAAAAGCAATTTACAGCATGGACATGAAACTAAACGCAGCAGCAACATTTGTCATGAATACCATCACTTTGTAAGACTTACAGTACAGTAAGTTGGCCAACACTTTGTTACATCTTGCTTGTGGTGATGTTGGACCATACTGTAGGTTTCAAAAGTACTGCAGTGTAATACTTGACTCTAATTACCATCTTGGGATTTCATAAAGTTTAGAATAACAGGAGACGGTGGTCCAAACAATGGTGAACAGCGATCGACAATCATGTTGGCTTATTGGTCGCCTGCCTCTAATATTGTTTGCGACCAGTTTCATTTATTGAAATATTTGGTCGCTAAAATAACCTTGCTAGAGTATTAACCGGAGTACCAACAAACAATCCAATTTAAAATCTGAATAGCAAAAAAAATAAATAACTAAAAAAGTCTCACACTCCTCACAACTCACTGGTGTGGGT
>VJOZ01002268.1:0-13929 GCA_009801055.1 Stichopus horrens | reverse complement strand
GAAATCTTCAGAGCAACAAAACAAATGAGGGAGAACAGGGAAAATGTTGGGAAAATAATATTGAAAAGAAGCTCTGTTGATGGTTATTGCTTGTGATACTCACCCAGGCAAATAGCGCAGGTTGCTTCTATGCCTAACCGTGATGTCCAGTGTATCCACAACAACCGGGCAAGTTACCATAAATTATCGCCAGTTAACTTTTAGGCACACTTCAGTTACCCTACACACCCTATGAGCCCCAATGACCACAGATGATTAGCACAGTGCTCGTGCACAATTTCATTTCTGTCAGTTTTATTTATTTTTTTTCCTGAACTCAGCACGACAGATTCTCTGTGCAATTAATGAGAACAGAGGTACTCTCATATGTATGTATACACGATATACATAGTGAAGCAAACAGAGCCCATGCAGAAGTGTTTGACCTTTGTACCTTCTTTACATTTACAGTCTTACACACAGATACAATGGTACTAAGCGCCAATCACCTTTCTGGAAAACATAACGTTACACGCAGTAAAAAAAATTCCTGCCACCAAATCATTATGAAATATGGGGAAAATGACTTTTATTTTCCACTTTTTTTCTGCTGCAAATTTCTACTGTCCGTTAATGTTCACACTTAGCAGGGATAAAAAGGGTCGGTACAAATGTCTTAGCTGCGGCAGGTAGCTGGAATTGAGTATCATTAGTGTGATAAATGTCACAGGTGTTTTGAGTGAGTCAAACTGGGGTTAATGTTTAGACACCAAACTTCAAGTTGTCAAATAAATGAGAAAATTATCAACACTGAAAGGGTAAAAACATTTATAGAAATAGATGTTTTGAAAAGTGAAGTGAGCCAACCAAAAAGCGACTTAAGGGGAAGGGAACATCTGAGTGGCAATATTCGTGAAAGCTATTTTATGTCAGATACAAACATTACCATTTTGGGACAGGTTTTGACATTTTTGCACTTAAAAACTTTTCTTGGAAACTTGCCAGGTTTTTTCTAAGTCAAACGTGCAGAGCTCACAAGTAGTACAGCTTGTACTGTTTCTTCTTACTGTTTCTGTTCTTCACATTTGAAATGGTATCGTATATTGCAACAACACAAAGAGCCTAACTTTAAGCTTTTGCGATCAATTTTTCAAATATTGTACGAGCCTCCTTTGTGCTCAGCTGCAACAATTTTACCCCCTTGATATGCTATTAACACCAATTTTCAGGGGATTTGCACGGACCCCCACAAACGGTGCCACCCCTACACAAATGTCAGTGGGAAATCTGTAGATTTTCTATTGTGTCTGCTGGAAATTTAGCAAGGTTTGCCAACCCTTATGTGTAGGTGGCTATTTATTCGGAGGTGGCATTAAGTTTTGCAAAACGTTTGTTTGAATGTCATCTGATACAATACAAAATATATAGTGATCAATTACCCATTGTATTTTACAATTGAGTGAAGTGAAAAACCCAGTTTTCACCATTGGTATTGTGATTATGGCAATTTATTAACCTCAGCACATAAGATCTGCATCTAGTAGGCAAAGCTTGGGGCACTGTTTCCCCCTCCCTATACACCTCACTCCTGATTGATCAACCTTTGTAAGTACTAGTTCTAACCAATTTAAATTACCCGTCAACCCTGAAGTGAAATGGTTCATAATACCCACGGTATTTTTGTTTTCTTGACCAAAAAAAATAATAATTTGGATAGCAACGTTCAGTTAAGTCAACAAAAGAAATATGAGGACAGTAGGCAACAGCAAAGTTCCCAGTCATGTCAGATGTATACTCATCTGATCACTCAACCCCCCTCAGTTAAAGACTGGTGTACATGAAGTATTTTCCAGATGTTTCCTCCTTCTAATGGAAATTTATATCACATTTGTGCACTCGCTTCCTACATGGGTCCAACTTCTTGAGGCCTTGATTGATTTTCAATCCTTCAAATTTATAGACCAGCAACAAGGTATTCTAGGCAATCCTCCCCAAGCAGCCTTGAATTCCATCTCCAACCGGAGAAACGACACCGACCGCAGGAGGATAGATCGAAATAGGGAGAGGGAGGAGAGGGAACGTGAGAGGATGAGGGAGCAGCAGGAGAGAGACAGCAGAGACCGTAAGAGGGAAAGAGATCACAGAGAGCAGGAGAGGAAAGAAAAGGAAAGGGAGAAAGAAAGAGACCGCTCCCCCGTCAAACGTCGTTCTAGGTCACCACGCAGATCTCCCAAGAGAGCAAGAAAATCTGCTCCCAGATACGTAGTTCAAGTTCCAAGGTTTCCATTAGATATGTGAGTATTTTATCATCGCTGTGTATGTATTTCATTTTCATCTGCAGCTGGAGTAATTTAACCTTTGGTAACTTGTGCAATGTGTTAGTTGTCGCTGAAGGCTTTCACTTGTTTGATTGCACACCACATTTTGTACTTATCCATATGTGTGTCTCTGTGATGCTAAGGAGATGCGGAGGAATGATTTTTCTTTGGTTTGACAAAAAGTAACTTTTAAATACAGACTTCTAGTACATCAGCAAACACTAAGATGTCACTGGGCAGAAATAATCACTCTAAGAAGTTGTCACTCTCTCTAAGAAGTTGTCGCACATTTCATTTTGAAAATGAAATCAACCATGATTAGGGCCAACAAGTTATTGGCAAGGAAAATACCGGGGTGTCTCTCCCAGTCAGTCAGAGTAAAAATTTGTGAGTTTCATTCTTTGTTTTGACTTTCTTCTTTGCACATTGCACATTGTGAAGATGGATTAGATAACAATTTCTGAAGCTCTGAAATAATCCCCACATCTCCCTCCTATTATTTGCTCTTTATTTTCAGTTCAAATGCAAACGTTCTGGAGTTGCGTAAGCGTTACACAAATCTATACATACCGAGTGACTTCTTCTTGGCCGGTTGCTCGTATCAAGAAGCATTCCCGTTGGGTCGTCCTTTCAACACAGCCCATCCTTGCAACTACCACATGATGTCAAAGGACGTCGAGCCAGTAGCTAAAAACAGTGCTGTACTGGAGCCCCCTGATGTCAGCTATTTGTTCTCTGCAAAGGTAGGAGTTCTCCAAAAAGACTACAAAAGTTCTCCCTCTCTATAACTCTTCTGTAACTTTGTGGGAATGTGAATTGTTCCACTGGTGGTGGTAGGAAGGAAGGAAGGCTGCTTTTGAAGAGGAACCTGCATACCCTGTGGCTAATGATGTTTATTGTAGGAGTTGGTTGCTGTAGAAATGATGAATTAATTAAGTTGGAATTGATTAAAAATTTCAGGTTCTTAAGATATGATATTGTCAGGTCTTAAAAAGAAAATTTTAACCAGCATGCTGATTCTTGATATCATGACGTAGCTCTTTGTGAAGAACTCGCGCAGGCTTCACAAAGAGCCACCAGTGCACCTCTTGCCACCTTGGTGGCACTGATATTGGTATATTGTAGTGACAATTGTAATTAATTGCACTTATATGGTGCCACTCCAGAGATGGAGCTTTGCATAGAGTGCTTTACAAAAAGGACAGCAAGAAGTGAAATTAATTATGGAAAGCTTATTGCTGTAGTTGCATGGGTAAGTCTGTTCTTGGCTTTTGCCACTGTTGTGTTCATGAAGCAGAAGCTAATTTAAACTTATGGGGAAAATGCTTGGCAATTATGCCATGGTATTGTTGACGTTGCAATGTCGGTGAGGAGCACTTCGGGAAGGGGACCGATGGGTGGACCGGGGTATCAGAGGTTAGGGAGATATTTTAAAGCAATAATCATGATGATGTCAATGTTCTTTGCAATGTGTCACCTGATAGGTTATGCTGCTTGCTAGTGTCAGTGAGGAGGAATTTTTCAGGAACTGCTGTGCGAGAGTGGAGGACTCCATCGATGTCAGGGACAACTTTCAGCATCCCGCTCGTATTCTTAGCTTCCTTGTCGGGTCGAGAGGCAAGAATGAAGTGATGGCAATAGGCGGTCCTTGGTCTCCCTCTCTGGATGGACCAGATCCTGCTAATGATAAAAGTGTTTTGATTCGGACCGCTATAAGAACCACTAAGGCATTGACGGGTATTGATCTAAGTGCTTGTGGACAATGGTAAGAACTTAGCTATTCCTTTGTATGAACATCAGCTTTGCTGGAGTAGAACTTCTCACAGACCACCTCCTACTCTGTCCCACTTCTTCAGAAAATTTCTGTATAGCCTCTTTTCTCAAATGTGTCATGATTAAGGTTAGATTTAAACTGGATTTGAAGTTGGATTGTATCCTTTGAAACAGTTTTTTTTTTGTGAAAAGTATTCCCCATCACTTCTGCACGTCGCAATCCACGTTCAGTTTTGGGAGACAGGAAGTAAATTTTTGTACTGTCACAGCTATGAAATAAATGCATAGACAAACTCTAACAAATCTTGAATAACACAGTGCAACAACACACTTATGGTGTATTGGACGTACTCTTTCAAATAAGGTCTTTGAATGAACACAAAGATTACGTTTGTAAAAGGCAATGGACGAGGTGGGGGGTGGGAACTTGGGTGTTTGTCGCTACACCCAGCTAATGTCAGCACCAGTGCATATTGGTGAACTTGATGCAAGCTTTAGCATGGCAGTGTAACAAATCATTGTTTGTGTCTTTTGTCCTGCTTTCTCTTGCATACCTTTGAGATTTTCCAAAATAATTTTTGCGATTTGCTCTTTACTAGAAGTTGTGTCAATACTTGAAGAAAATGTCAGAGACCTGAAATTAAAGTGGAAAGATAGATACTTGGCCATCCACACATCCAGAGTTAATATTGACCCTACATTGCCTTCAATACCTAATCATTTGTTTTGTTTTGTTAGGTTATTCAGTACAGTAAAATGGGTAGAAGTGTGACAAACTTTTGAAATTATATTTTGGCATCTCCAAACTATAACAAAAGAGTTCACTGTTTATGCATGACATGCAACAAGGGAAAAAAAAAGTAAAAAGCTGTCTTTTGGAATGTAAGCCTGCAGAGTATTCATCAGCACTGAACATCTTTTTGTCCCTTACAGTTGTAAGTGCATATTTGGCTTGTTTTAATTCATGCAAACAACACAGAGAAGGGAGAAGAAACTTAAGCCATGATTTGGCAGGGTTGATCATCATCAACTCAAACTTCCGTTAAAATGTTCGATGAATTAATATGGAACTGAATTGTGATGGTGGATGGTAAAGTTATTTTGGGTGACTAGCTCTTGAGTAAACCAACGGTGGATTTATGAAGATTAAAATTATTTGAAGATGAAATCTAATCTACGGTTCCTGAATTTTGCTAGTATCCAGAGAAATTCTCTCAAGAGTATTTCTGGGTATCGTTGAAAACTAGATGATCTCTTGTACACATTGTATACAAGAGACATTGTATATAACCTGTGTGCAAAAGAAGAGCTCAAAACACTTCCACAGTAGCATCTGCTAGTTGGAATCTAGTCATCAAAAAGAGATTCATCTCTTCATAGATAGCAGAGTTTCTGAAGACTTTCATACGAGATAATGACAATTTCAGTGATGGCACAGTAACAGCAAGGTACACATTTCAAAGCTTTGGTCATTGTCAACTTTTGTCAAAAGTTGATTATCAATCCTAGCAATATTGCATAGCTTCAGACTAAAATTGTCCTATGCAGCCATCTACATTTAAAAACATCTATAGTTGGCACAAAGTATTTTTCCTGAGGTTTCTTACGAAAATAACCTTTCTCATCGAAGGTGTATCTCTCAGACCAGGTTTTGTTTGCTGTTTGTGATATTTCATGAAAATGTTATGGTACAGTCGCTCTCAGAGTGCTCTCATAACTTCACTGAAGCCGTCATGCCATCGTCTCACACCCACACAATGACAGCATTAATCCACACTTAACCATATAAAGCATGCGGCATTTTATTCCTTCGGCTTCGAAAAAAACGTTGAAATCAACCTTTGTGGTCTTGCGTTCAAAATGTTTAATTAATGCACAGTCGGCATGCCGTGAAGTTTGCTCTCTGGAGAATGAGGTCTCTCTGCTTCCATTTGATCCCTCGATGTGACAGAGGAAAAGGAAAAAAAAATGTTCTTGCAAGCAATGTGATCATTTCCTTCACAACAATAATAATAAAATTCTCACTTGCCATTTACTACCGTCACTCCTGTAGTTAGACCCTGCCAAAAGTTACGTTATCTGTTTCTTTTGTTTTTTCTGTCTTTGTAAGTATTAATCCATTTATTGTATTATAGTTAATCCTCGCTATCACGATTAATTTTAATCAGGATTGTATAGATATACCTAACAGCACAGACTGAACTTGTGCAAGTTTGGCCCAAGGCACCTTCCGCTGTTCAAGAATTTGAAATAAAGATGAGAAATAACTCTCTCCTCTAGTAAATTTGGCCTGTCATCGGCATGAGGAAGGTTAACAGAGGTTCTGCAGGATCCCGTCTGCTCGGTGCTTTCATTGTCCTATTTGATTGCATGCCCCTCCAAATACCTCCCCACACCACTCAACCTCCGACCCCCGCCCATCTTCGAACTGCTGCACAGTGGGAGCTCCTTATCATTTAATTTTACCATTCAAATTCCTACCAGGTATCGATTCCTGGAGATCAGATATCATCGTGGGGAGCAAAAGGGGCGCCTCAAACCTCGTGTGGAAACGGTGGTTATTTTCGTTCCCGACGTGTGGAACCTCATGCCAACCAAGACAGAGTGGGAGTCTCTGTCGGCATCTTACAAGAAAAAATTTTTGGCAAAGTACAACGCCGCAACGTCAGAGAAGAAGGAAGTACCGTCCCAGCCCCCATCGGAGTCATCACCACAGGCAACACCTAAACAACAGGCACTGCTGCTTCTTCTCATCACTAGTTAAATCTATACTGTCATAATTTAACTTTTATTTTTAATCGTCTGGTACAAACTTCTCTGTTTCCTGACAATGTCGTTGTTTTGTTTTTTTTTTTTGGTTTGTTTTTAATCCTCTTACGTTCCTTTTTTTTTCTCAAAGAACTCCTTTTTTTTTTTAGTATTTCAAGTTTACCTTTTCTTAGATGCAAGGGAATTTTCCCCTGGGGGCACGTAGGTAAAGCAAAACACCCATCCGACCTATCACCTCCTTGGCCTTCCTGTCTCTCTCTATCTTTATCTCTCTCTCTCTATATCTCTCTTTGTTGTCATTTTGTGTCCCTGTCATCTGGAGAGTCTTTTCTTTGCCCTACTTTTTGCAGGTTTGATGTGGTTTGGTGATTGACTTATGGTTCCCCCCTAGCAGATCATGATGTGGACGTTGTTCCACTGTCCAGACATGTCTGGTTTCAGTCAGAAAGTGGAAGTCTTACAGAAAAATGCACCAAAAGCAAGCAATCACTACTGTCTCTGAACCCCTGTGAGCTAAGCAAAACAGCAAGTAATTACAGCAAGTGATCAAACCTTGCTCTGTGGAAAACTTCCATTCTCGGTTTCAAAACCATTTTGAGGCTGAAAATAGTTTGGTGTATGCACTCAGATCAGAGCAGGTCTTGTGTTGACGTGATTACTTGCTATTTTGTCTATGATATGAATTAATTTTAAGACCTGTGCCTTTCCCATGAGACCCACGTCTCACGTCGGACTTCCTGCATTTGTCTTTCAATATTTAGCCTCAGGACGAGAAAGCATCTGACGAAAAACCAAGAGTAAAGTCGGAAGAGGAGAATCAAGTGCCATCCAAACCCGAAGGAGGCAACGACCAGGTCCAAGAAGGGGCCGAGGAAGAACAGGACAACACTGCAGCTGACAATGAGCCCAAGACACCTTGGAACGACTTGGACCCAAAGACAATGAAAGTATGGAAACTAATTTACAATCTCTTAGTTTTTAAGGGGAGGGGCGGAGGTTAAAGGAAATAGGATGGTTTGTAGGGATACTGAAAGTACAAAGCTAAAATGTTTTTTGGTATAACTTTAGAATGACTCCCAAATTGATTTTGTGTAGGATTCCTGAATTGCACGTTCTTTGTCCTAATGGATTCCTTTGTAGTCAAACTGTTGGAAATTTAGATGATTGTTATCTGATTTTGATGATAAAATGAGAGCAAAAGACAGACTTATCTGAAAGAAAAAAAAGAAGGGACAGTGAATTTTATTAAATGTTAAGGAGATTTGTTTGTTCTAGGTGACCTGTCATTTATATCTCGACCACGATTTGTTTTTTGCCTTAATGAATAATGAGGTGTGGTTCAGGACAACTTAGTGGTTGGTCCTCAAACCATTGTTAAGATAGCGTAAGAAATGTATGCATCAATTTGCATACAGATGAGTTGAGGCTAGTTGAGACTAATGTAACATCATCATAGGTATAAATTTTTAAATGTCTCATCCATACATGTGATCCTGTTTCTCTATTGCATTCTGCAATGGAAGATACATTTGTCATGTCTATTGTTTCGTCAGTAACTCTGTCAGTCAATCAGTCAGTTTGAATGAAAGATAATTTCTTTAGACCAAGTGTTACTTTAGTTTAATCAGAGTGCAATGAGGAGCTAAGTAGGGTACATTACCCTAAGTTCTAGCTCAAGGGTAGCCCTATTTGCATGTCTTTTGTCTGTGTTACTGTCAGCCATCAGTTTATTCCCCTCCCCCAACACATATTTGTGATAAAATGAGCTTTTCTGCATCACAGTCTCTTAGAAGTTTCCTCTCACCTGCTATTTGCAGGATTGCTCTTGACATATTGATTATTGCCTCTTGAGAGATCTCAGTTAATATATATATATATGATTTCTGAATCATTTTTCACCAATTTTGTTTCAATTTTTTTTTCTTACATCAAATGGCTTGATAGGAATGTATACTTAAACTCCCCTGTGTAGCATTTTACATACATTTGTACAGTCAATTGACAGGCACAAGTTTCCTTAAATTGGCTTCATGGCACCAAAAACTACTCCGCATTCTGTGAATGGTTTTAACTGCTTTTACTGCGGTCACTATCACTTTGCCAATCTGGTTCGTTCTTGATTTTTGTAAGTTGATGGCATATTAGACCAACGAGAGACACGGTCCCTATCACTCACCGAACTAGGTGAAGGGGATACCGGTATCAAGAAGAGTTTGTAAACTCACAGGGCATTGTTGTCAAAAATGTGACCAGACAATTCCCCCCGAGACCTATAAAATTTCCCCCTCATACAAACTGCCCCTGGAATCCCCACCCAAACAATTCCCAACCAGGAGAATTCCATTTAGTTCAACACTTCCCTTGAAAATTCCTTCAGGAAAAGGATTATGGTTAATAAAACACTAATTTGCTAGTGGGTAATTGCGGGAATTGTCTAGAAACATTAACAGTCTCCTTTTCAACAGTCACAGAGACACCACTCCCCGTATCTCATAACAAAAGTCTGATGTCTGTTAATATCACACATGTTATTTCGAAAGAAGAAAAACCATCCAACCAAGGTTATTTTGTAGTGAGTGAACTCGTCTTCAAGAACAAATCTGGAAGGAACATGGGCATGTCTCTGTTGCAAGATTTTCTTTCAGGAAAAGTGAATATGCCAGATCGGGATGAGTCGTAATCATCGACGTTGCTGGAAGGGTTCTAAGATTGCAAGAATAAATTCTTTACAGAAGTGATCTTCAGTGTAGGAATGCAGAGGTCAGGTTGCATGAAAATCCCGACGTGAAATTTTGTCGGTTAGTTTGGAAGAATTGTCCATCTCAGCTCGTCCATTTTAAAGATAACGTCATCAGCAAGGCTGTTGCTTCTCACCTCAGCAGCCTCATCTTTCGGTTGAGGTAGAGAGATAGAAGCTGATTGGACCGAATGAGTTTGCTGTATCCATTGGTTGCTGTGATATGAAAATATTAATAGGTTTTTGATTAGGAGCTGTAAACCACACCAACACCAGAAAGGATGGAGGAATCACCCGAGGACTCAACTGCAATATGGACATGACTCGTTGAGGAACCCTCACCCATCTGGGGATTACACATCCTGGATCAGGAGAAGACGAAATATTAAAACTGATGCTCTCTTCTTACTCTGCCTCTCATTCTTCCAGGATGCTGTTGGAGTTGATGGGCAGTAACCAAAAAGCCTCTTTTTTTGTCTCATGTTTAGTCAAGAGGGATCCACACACCTTGGCAAGATTGAATTAAAGACATATGACACTTCAGGTAGCTCTGTCTGTGCTCAAGTGCATTGGCCTAATGTCATGTGACTGACGGCAGCTGACCCCATTGAGACAGATACCCTGATTCCTTCATCTCTTTCCACCTATACTTTTATTTCTTGTAGATTTTTATCGTTTACAATGAGGCAGATGACTCAGCAAAGAACTATTCCATCATTCTTCATGACATAAAACCTCTGTACTCTTATTCAATCTCGTAAGTCGCAGTTAATGCGTTTTTCAGAGGACAACCAAAAAAGTCATCCCTTAATGTGCTTGATTTCTTTCATCTCAGCTCCCCCTTACCTCCTAACTCGTATGGTATTCATTCGAAGACCATGGTCGTCCAAGCTCAGAACCCCGAAGAAAACTTAGCTTTTGTGGTCGGTTGTCCAAGGAGGAATTGATATAACAAAAGGATTGCTCATCTGTCGCTCATCTTTCACATCTCTTCATCAATGTCCCATTTAGCAAAGCTTGTGTTTGCACTGGGTCTGAAATTTGGACCCAGATGCCCGAGTCCTATGATCAGTTCGGTACCCACTTAAGACTGGGTAAGCAATCTCAGAAAACGACTCCTGACATCATCATTCCGGTACCAGTATACCCAGTGCAAAGACTAATGACAGTTGCTGTCATTTTAGTAGGAAACCCAATTGGTCTATTGGTGAAGAACTGTGCAGGTCAGTGGTGATAATATCAATGATGCCGCTTTCAAATGAAACGTTGATATGTTTACCTGAAAACTGTGGAAAATTTGCAAGAACCAACTCTTTACCAGCCTGAGAAGTGAGAACACCAGTCCATCTGGTTTTATGTATGCAATGGTCTACCCCAGCATATTTATATTACTTCATAGACAGAGTGCATTTGTTGGGCTTGGACTGTTCTTGTGATTCATAATCTCCTCATAGAAAATTCACTTGGTTTAAATACGTGATAAAGGTTAGGTTGCTTTAAATGTGTGACTGACAGTTTTTAGAAGAAATATTTCAAGAGTCAAGAATTCATAGAATCGAGAATCAAGAGGTTATAATAAAGTATGGCAATATAATTTAATTTATGAATGCATTGCCTTATTCTTCCCCCTCGTGTAGGGCCTCACAACTGTTCCCTATCTAACAGTAAGTATATAAGTTAGTGTTGTCTTAAGATGTCATTTCTGTCATCATTTAAGTCATTCATTGCAGCACCCTTTCGTTTAGACTTTCAAGGGTCAACTCTGCCCACCTTTCCCTTTCGTTATGAAGCACACGGATTGATGAGTGACAAGACTTTGGCTTCATTTTGTGGGTGCTTTATTGTAAAGCAGTCCGGGTTAAGCCAGTGGGGTTATGTAAATCTCCGCTTCCTCCAGAAATCCCCATGCTTGTAGAGAACAAAGCTTTGCACCACAAAATGCGAAGCAGAAGGTTTGCATATCTAAAGGAGATTGAAAAAAAAGTCCTGTCGTTCACTGCAGAGTCAGTCACTGTTGCACCTAACTTTGTGAAACAGGCAGTGGCATAGCGATAGAGGAGGGGGAATACAGGGTACAAATGCCCCCATGACACAGCTATGACCCCACCCTGTTGTGGAAAATTTTGGAAGGTAGTATTTTTAATATATGATAGTTGTATGAACAAGTAAACAATTCAGAAATTGTCATCTCCAACAAGATTTCTGATCCTCCTTCACTCCCCCCCCTATTCCACCTGTTCTAAAAATCCTGGCCATGCCACTGGACAGAGGGAGTATGGCAGAATGAAGCATTCTCAGTTATCACTGTGTATCTTACCACTAGGTGAATGTAATTAACTTGTTTATTCCACTGTACCTGTTTTCTCCTTGTGTCATCAATTTCATTATTGTCTGTGATGCAGCACTAGTGTACTGAATTAACTAACATTATCTGTGCCTGTTATTGCAGCTTCTCATATTTTTATCAAATTCTGATACTTTAAAAAAAAAACTCCATGAAACTTCTTTCCGCGAGTAGTTTTACTTGTGCTTATAAAAGGAAGAGGGTATATGAGTCAGAAAACCTTTTGTTGATGATTATCAGCTTTTGAGCTGCTGTGTAGAGATTCATTGTAATTATCACAGTAAATAAATGCTAAACGTCATGTGTCATGCATCTAGAAAAGAGCTGGCTTTCTTCAAAAGTTGCCGAGTGAAATCCTAAATGAAATTTCATTGAAATTTGTTTCTGTCTATTACCGTTTTTGAGATACTGCTTTTCAAAGTTTGGTAGAAATGCAAATATGACCTGGCCTGTTGCACATTTGTGGTATTTTTTTTGTTAGGTCTTTGCATTTTATTTCTTAGTTACTTAATAAATATGTTTCACATTGGTTAGTGATATCAATATTTGTAAAAAAGAAAATACATACTTCAAAAACAAAACCCTCTGGGGATATTAAATTCTCAGTTGTTCCCTAGATAAAGGTTAAGCAAACAAAAGGTACCATAAGACATATCATGGAGCCCCTCTTTTGAGTCGTAAATTTTCTTATTTAGTCAATGTTTATTTATGATGCAGGTATGAAACAGGGAATTTGACCATAAAATCATCAGTATTTGATGTATCTTGATGGAATTTGNNAAAATGTCCTTTTCATGTCACACCACCCTTAATTTCTTAATGATAGTGGCATGAAAACACCATTTTGTTAATGGTCTTCCTTGTAACCCACCCCCCACTTTCCCCACATGACTGCTCTAGACAGCAGAATATTATTAACTTGTCATCGTTGCTTCGGAGAGTCATAATTTTAGTATCCCGAAAGTACCATCGGTGCTGTTTTTTGTTAATTCCTCAAAACTTTATATTCTTAACTGCACCTTTTTAACAGAATCTGTGAATGTTGTCTTCAGTTTATCTCTAGTGGTTTTCTTTTCACCAAATTTTTCTAACCCTAAATATATGCAAGTAGCGGTTAATTCATTCCTTTGCATTTTTTTTCATTCCAGCTTCCATATTTTTCCATTTTTTAACTTTTATTTGAATTGGTAGTGTTACCTACACCTTTTGCATCATACATATGCATGTTTTGTTCAGATGACTAGAAAATAAGTTTCCTCTCTGGTTTGGTTTGCTTTTATTGGGGGGGGGGCAGGGATGTAATTCCATTGATGAACAGCCAACAGAAATTAAAGTAACACTTAATATCAAACATACTCGTATTATTCTTCTGGTTTTTCTGTTCACACAAAATCACTTTTAAGTTTAAATTCTATGATATAAGTTACCATTTTTGGCTTGAAGAAAGTCAACTTCCAGCAAGATATCTTTGGTGCAAAACTTTTTTTTTAAATTGTTTCAGCAGTTGCCTTAAAGATGTTTATCCCATTGGCGGTTCAGATCCACCGAGAAAACAAAATGTTGCACAAAAGGAACTCTTTAATGAGGAACTGTCAAGGGGGGGATGAGATGGGAAAGGGCTAGGGAGTGATAAATCAAATCAGAAAATGTTCAACAATCAGTAACACCAAAGTATTGAGAGCAGACCTGCCATTGCATCAAACTGAATTGGCAGTGTACCACTTGTAGTCATCTAAGCATGTGTTGTATAAGGTGGATGATAGGTTAAAGCTGTAACTCTTGTATATGTCATCATTTGTAGTAACAGAACAGATGAGTGAGTGCCTAGAATGGAATGCAAAATGTAGAAACATCTGACCATTGGATTGGCACTAGAAAGTTTCTTCCAGATATTGGTCTTAGAACAATAATAGCTAAAGAAAAAATTGTTCTGTCAAATGGACATCAAAGGTTTTGTGCAAGTGAAATAACAAAACTCAATTCCATTGTCCAAAATGGCCACTAGAATG
>VJOZ01002252.1:955-18419 GCA_009801055.1 Stichopus horrens | reverse complement strand
GTCTCTCTCACCTTATGAGTTTCTGCTAAGTATTCTGTATGTTTTATACCACATGTTTAAAAATGTTTCAAAAATATTTTAAAAATATTTTGTGTTCACTGGGAAGCTCTACCAGTTGGTTTTAAGTTATTTAAGATCCAGTAGCTTGAACTGTAGTGGAGTGTTTTATGGTTATCTCTCCAATTAAACATTTTAAGGGGAACGATGTGGAATTTTTTGTTCGTCTATGTGAAGTGCGTAGGCCTGATAATTGGCCTATAATGATCATGTGACCTTTGTGACGTTTTCGGGATATCATGGGCATGAAGATCTTGCCAATATAAACCAAACTGATAATTATTCTACCCTCCTATGATGCTGCTCAAGTTATTGACTCTTGAATGAAGGCTTATGAGACTGATGAAACTTGTACAATGTACAGTAGTAGAGCTTCTCTACAGTCCACAGGCAAGTTTTGCAGATGGTATGTACGTTTCAAAGGCTAGTATTAGGGTTCTCCACACATGGATCGATACCAAATAAAATGAGTTTGTATGAAAAAGCCGCATTGGCGCATAGGTCTATGTTATGAGATCAACACTGCCTCATGACAGAAGTAACAGCTACATTTTCTTTTTCCCTCTTCAAGATGACAAATATATGGGGGTAAATACAACCAAAATGTAAAAAAATGGGATGGATACTACTACCACTAACTTTGAAGTTTACATATATATGCACAGTTATAATCAAGGAATAAAAAGGAATCGATAATGTGTTGTGCTTTTACATCATTTTGATGTAATGAATATACAGTACGTGACACCATTCATCTGTCTATTAATTTTGTAGTCACTGTGATATTGTATCCACATTTAAATGTGCTCAGCTTTTGTCGCACGTACTGTACGTCGATCCATTCAAGATGTGGGGATTACTCAAGGAGTGATGTATATTTACTTCCAACCTGCAAATCTCAAATGCTGTTAAGTTGCACATTCAAGTAGTGTACTACAAGCTGGAGTACAGTAATTAATATTGTTGCTATTGTGACAAAGGCGTATGTGACTATATATGGGTTACGATAGCTACAAAATATGTTGTCCGTTGATCTTCAGACATAGTTCAGTGGTCTGGTTGGACAATTCCATATCATTGTACATCTTGCCTACATTTTAGTAAGTTGGCAGACACTAAACAGCAACTAGTATACCTCAGCTATAAAATTGAATGATTTAGTGAATGGTGATGTTTTAGTGATGAGACCCTATAGTTACAATAACAACACTTTACAGTAGCAGAAAAAAAAAACCCAAAACAGAGGTTTCAAATGAAATACTTTAGATCTTTGCTATTGTTTTGGTAATGCTGGGTAGGTTATTTCCATATCATCAACAAATCATCTCCACTTACAGTATGCTGAGATAATTCTCATAGTTCCGGAAAGACAAGTTACAATTTAGTAACCACAGTGCTCTACAGTAGGCGTAATGTATTGTCCCTCTACATTGAATTATCAACGATAATGAGGCACACTGTATGTTGTAACCTGTTAATATTTTATCAATGATTCTAGTCTGATAGAAATGATGTATCTCATTCCTATATGCAGTAAAAACAGTTGGAAAGCTGACCCGAACTTGACCCGCAACGTTGTTACACTTTGATGACGTCACAAACTTTGAACTGCGTAGCGGGAAGAAAAACGGATACACGACAAATACATGTTACTTTTCTTCCGCAACATGACTCAATGAAGTATACATGTAAGCAACAAAATAAGGAACGTTACCACTTTCACTCACCAGTAGTATAGAAGAAACTTCTTTTCATGAAAGAGTCGAAATTACACGATTATTTTTGCAGACCAAGCATGCGAAACACTGCCATGACCCATCAACAAATTAGCCGCAAAAGTGATTTCAATGCAGCGACAATGACGAAATATACACTAAAAGCCTGGCAATTTCATTTTACAGCCACAAAAAGCCCCAATTTGCTTGAAGACGGAAGATCCAAATTGAACTACGATAGCGTCGGCTTAGCCTAGATTACTACTGGTTTAAGTTTGTCGTGTTTGACAAAGTTAGCATTCATGTCCAACATAGGGTGAACCGTTTATGCAGAAATATGTGGGTACACTGTGATGTTACCTTGACTATTGTCATTGAAAACAGAATCGCGAGAATTAGGTTCATAGAGTTGTTTTAGGGAGTGAAAAGTCTCTGTGTTTGTCATCTCTCAATCACGGGATGCAAAGCCTAATGCAAAGAAGACACCAGATGTGTGGAACGGATCAGCAACAGATTATTGGAGCAGCAAGCATCATCCCTAATGACTTATCTTTGCGCTTTATATTGTGGTAGGCTATTTCAAATTGGTTGTGGTAAAGTTGCAGGAAAACTGTGAAATCAATGTACAGAGTTATATTTGGTTGCATCTCGGAATGTTAGAAATCAAACGATTTCTTCCACGGGCGTATAGATAAGAGATTGGGGGTAGGGGGACCACCAGACGGCCAGAGCGTGGAAAATGCTAACTATTTCAGACCATTGACAATTTGACAATTGTATTTTCAGGGCGAAAGGGCAGTGCAGCGGATTATTGCGGCGGCATTTGCCAGATGGGCAAAATGCTTAGTATTAGCTGCAGATGATTTGGTAACCTGGTAGGGGGCAAACCAATTTTTTTACTCTAACTGATGTATGAACTCAATACAATTGTAAACGAAAACTCCCGAAGTAATATTTTCTTTATAGTTTGAGAAGGGGACCTATCCATACTCGTCCAGCCATCCTCATTGCTATCATGGTAAAATGGGAGAATCAAATCAATTTGCATTTTTTTCAGGGTATACACCCTATACCCNTGACATTTTCAGTGTTTCCCTATGTTTGATTCTATCTGCAAACAGACTGTATCATTCTTTTTTTTTTCAAAGCCACCTGGACATGACATAATTGTAACAGGGGAAATGGGATTTAGACTGAAGGCCTAATATCTGTTTGTGGTGACTTCTACAGCACTTTCGGTGGGGTTTACAGACAGTAAGTTCATGTTGCGACTTGATATTACATTACAATAAAAGTGAAGCAACTAGGAAAAAGAAAAGGTCCGTGTTTCGTTTTCATGTTGATGAAATAAAAATCTTTGAAATGATAGGCTAGCTGCGTTATTGCTATATGAAAACTCAATTGAGAATGCAAATTAGTATAAGAACTAGAAAAACTTTATACAATACCCAATATATTAAAAAAATTGTTTTATTTTACTTTACATGGAAAACTTCAAATTTTTATTTTGAATAAAAAAAAAACACTGTGAAAGAATAAAAGTGCAGTGACTGAATTATGTTGAACACATAACTTCGTAACTCATCAGTAAACACGAAATGCCAAGATTGAAAAGAAAACAGGAAGATGTAGTGGTTTACCTGCAGGAAAGTAGTTTGAAGCAACGAACATAAAAAAAGCGAGACCCATGATGAAAGTAATAATTTACAATAAAAATGAAAGAACCCCACATTATTGTGCATCAAATGAAGGTTATGTAAAAAAAAGAACGTGAAAAATGGGGTGTATGCAGTATTCGTGCGCATAGTGATCAAGGCAATTTTAAGTATCCCTGCACAATGAGATTGGTGCAACTATTACTTACTTTACCATCATCTTTTTGAAGAAAGTGGACAAAATGTGCATCAGTAGAAAAGAAAAGATATAGTAGAGTATAGCTCAAAAAATCCTGATGCTCCAAAGAATTTATGAAAGATGGATATAAAAAGTAGAACCGTAAGGAATGAACTTGACTTTGATCTAAATTCAGCACGTTCAAAGTATGCAAGTATCATTTTATCTAGAACACATATTAATAAGTTTCACCAAAGGTATGCACTGGAAAAGCTAGGACATGTAAATGAATGCAGTACCAGCTACTAAATTTATTGACAAGGCAATAAAAATAAACTATGCTGTACGCGGCTGTGAACATAATACAAGAAATAATCATCAACAAACAGTGCACAACACAAATCCAAGTCACTGAAAGTGTAATAGGTGGCAAATAGCAACCATGCCGGCGTAGGCTATGGGCAAATTGCGTGTCCAATAGTAGAGTACATGTAAGGAAGGAATTATTATACATTTATATTTTTAATTTAATCTACGCTAGAATACAATTGATAGACATCCTCACTGAAATATCTGTCACAAGACTGACCCCCCATCAATGCTCGATACTAGGAAGACATGGATTCACCGGATTCCATAGTTGGGCATCTACAGGTCTGCAAGTGGGACTGGCAATGTTACAGTATGACTCTGACTGAACTTTGAATAACTTACTGTACTTTAGTTCAATCACGATCAACAGGGGTCATCCACCCGCAGGAGAGTCTTACGGCGATGATTTTCGTTTGTATTTATATTATTCGAGTTATACTTCGAAAGTTGACACAACATAGACTGATTTTTCAGGAAGCAGCAGGTCAAGGTCAAATATCACACCAATGCGTATTTCCGTACGCATACAATGTAAGTCATCATACACGTTGACACAAAGAAACATTCGAACCACACAATAACAGAAATAGCATACACCTTTTAGAGTAGGGAACCCGCACCTAGAGAGTCACATTTGGATCTGATGCAAAGTAAGTTAGGCTCAAGCAATCGTCTGAAGACTTATTCCAAATTTTGCTACATGTTTGCTACAGATCTTAGCTAACCATTAACTTAATGCAAAAAGAACAATGATCACCTGTACGCACTAGACTCTGTGAGCTTATTGTGGACTAATATTTCCTTCATGACATAATGCTTTTGGGTGTCTTTTGCCTTACTGTACCATTAGTGTCCAAACAAGAAATTTAACACCCATGAAACGTACATAAACAGTAGCATGTCATGTTTTCTCATAACATTATATTAGTGTTTAGATAAAATCCCTTGTCAAAATTTAAGCTTGTAACTCGCTCGTTATGGACAAGCTCGAGTCGCGTGTTCGTTGTGAGCATGTGATTAGAGCGCTTACGAGCTTGTTATTGGTTGATGATACTGGATACAAGTTAGGTTGTGTGAGTTCGTTGTACTACAACTAACTCAACATGAGCTTTCCTATCGACCAGCTCATCATCAGCGAGGACATGATTGGAAGGTTTACGAGCTCGTGCAAGCTTGCAGCAGTTTACACACTTACACGAGCTCGTGCAGTATGAGCTCACACAAACTTGTATGAGCTAACACAAGCTTGTTAATCTTAGAAATGAGCAAGTATCTTCCTACATGTTTTTTGGGCAGAGCAACAAAACTCTCATCCCAACAAGATTTTATTACTTCTGTTTTAGCTTTCAGTCAAAACTTAATCAACAAATGTTTGTCGACAATCCACTGGAGCTTGCAATCAGACTGTCTTTAAGTGAAAAATTTAAATTTACCTCTTTCTCAAATCAGTGAGAGGCCGATGTCATTTGAGAAACAAGAATGTGCATTTAAAATTTTAATGTATGCTAAATTAAATACATCTGCCAAATTCATGCAGCCGGATATTCCAGCAGTAGTTTACAAGAATGAACATTACGCATTAAACTATATATTTTTAAAACTTCTTTGTACCTTTTAAAGCATGTACCATTCTCCCACTAGTTATTGATGTCTTTAGTCAGACAATCACATGAAAGTTAATAAAACATATAAGCCAATTATGGAATCGAAAGAAAAATGTGATGGCACCACTCTGTTACATTTCAAAACGTGCTTTACAGTACTGTTCGGGTTAGAAATCAGCCTGCAAGATGCTCAAGTTGTTGATATATGTCACTGAGAAAATAACTCAAAACAAAAGTCACATCAAAGCCAACAAACATAAACATGTGGTCATCATAGAGCAAGGAAAATGATAACCAGAAAGGGTAGTCATGCATGCCTGCTACTGTCCCCACATGATGACACGCAATAGTTTCCACTACACCTTGGAATGAACAATCCAGTTCAGTTGAAAGATGCATAAATACATACTGTCATATCCTGTGCAACAGTTCCATGCTGTTTCAACTACACACAAGCCACACACAAGAAACTGTATTTACCACATGTTTACTGCACTAATATACGGTAGTACTGAGCTCACTATACACTAACAGACTGAACTTTCCGGGGATCAGTAGATACCCTCCTAAAATAGGGATGGCAATAGATTATTGACTTGTACATTTAATCAGCATTCTTTAAAAAAATGTTACTGTATCGTGGAATGTGAATGATGTACTGCACTTATTGATTGGAAATAAAGCATGACAGAATGATAGTAGAGAATCCAGGCTGGTAACTTATTTCAGATCACTGATTTGAAGGAAGCGTTAGTCTTTACAGAATATCGTGACGGTTCATGGCCTCCAAGATCCATACAATCATCTCAGTCTATGAAGAACCATTACAGAGTCACACAGCATTCATTCAATTTCAATGTCTTGATGCACTCACAAAACGTAACGGTAAAATAAGAACTCCATTGCTTTTAGGTAAAATTTTACACAGTTTTTACACACAGTTGCATTAATTATATGTAAAATATATGGAGTTCTTACTTTACATTATTAAGGTAAACAGTTTATGTAAATTATACATAATTTGGTACATTTTACTACATTTTAGTAAAATTGTTATATACACAATGTAAGACTTACATTAACTGTGTGTAAAATTTTACCTAAAAGTTACGGAGTTCTTATTTTACCGTTACGTTTTGTGAGTGTGTAAAAAACAAAACTTTCAAATATTTTATCACAACCAAACATTCAGGAAAAGCATTAAAATCTACAACTTTTGACAGTGGAAAACTTTATCGTAAATTCAAATACAAATCATGTACATCATCCAGAGGGCACGATTCTGCTGAAATTCGTGTTTGACTAAAACGTAACTGCGGTTGCATCGTTTGTCAAATAACTGTTAGTAGTCGGGTGATGTTCCCGTGGTTTGGTATATCTAGGCATTCACCGTATGTGCACAGTGATCCACATGGGAGATGCACTTTACATTTCTCAAAAAAGAAAAAGAAACAAGTCAGAATTATTTGAGTTTCCAATTTAAGGCCTTAATTTAAACAGTCACAGTAGAGAAACTATTACATCTCCGGAAATTTTATGCCATGTATGTCATGAATTCATGATCTCGTCAAACTTCATTGACAGGATGGTTCAGAAAAATAGAGCTTTAATATGTCGAAAAGTAAGTAAATCTGACAATTGTAGTGACACTTCCATTCAATTCTTCTTTGTGATTCCCGAGAGAAGAGTAACTGAAGTTACCACATTTGTCTGCTAGCAAAGATTAGCTTGCAACAAGCGGGAGTGAGGTCATTTCCCAACATTGCCAAAGCACTTTATGTTTCCTCTAAACTTATACACCAAATTGAATACTTCAGTATCTAGTCTGAGCTATCATCATAATGCTGGCATCCTCATTACCTTGTTATTTCCAATTGCATTTTGTTTACAGGACTTGTCTCTTGTGGAATCGAGTCATGAGAGATGCTGCACTATGGAAGAGATTCCGGCTGGTAACAAATACTATGGATGGCTTTCCAACTGTCAAAAAGTTTGTATCATGTGGTCTTGGCTCCCTTTTGAGGCAAATGGAGTTACTTGTTACTTCTGCACCTTGCAATTTTCATGACAAACCTAATTTTTGGCAGTCCTTTCAAAATCTTCAGGTACTCAAAATTTCTGATATCGATCTGTCATTATTTGACTTTGTTCTACTGCCTCCCTCTCTCACGCATTTGCAAATTTTACTCCCTGAAGAACATGATGATCGTTTCTCGTCTTCACGGTATTTTAGACTTCCATGGGTGAAAAGAGTGAAGTGTTCTAGACCTGTTCTTCCCAACTTGTTAATGTTTGACATTGAAGACCGCAGAACTAAGTTTGAACCGAGAATCAAAGGTGATATTCAGGAGCTACATGGCCTTCATCATTTGTTATCAAGTGATAAACTCAATCATGTGGTCATTATGTTATTACATTATGACTTCACTGAAGAAGGCCTCTCTGAGATAGGGAAGAAACTGATAAATGTAAGATACGTCTGTTTTCATTCGCAGTCGTCCTTCTTCAAACTATCCAAGACTCTTTTTGCTCCATTGAAGAATGTTGAGGAGTTAAATTTAAAGTGTTTCACTGCTGGAGCCGTAGATACAGAGATTGCAGCGGTACTTTCCTGCTTAAGCGGCCTGAAGACTCTGCAAGAAGTAAATATGCTCTTGCCATTTGATGTGAAAGAGGAACACCAAAAAGTATTAAAGAAAGAACTGCCAAAACTACGTGTCATTAATACAGCTCGCTTGGAGTGGGATAGCACAGGCCCCCCTGCCCCGAGGAGCACTGTACGTTACCTCAGATATTCCGATAATCCCAGTCGTTATGAGTACTATATGAGATTGCAGATTCATCCTAGGACCGGTAAACGGTAACAATTTTGATTGTTTCGCTGAAAAGTTTGTTGCCAGTAATTCCATGAAGTTGTGTTGGTTCCTTGCGGCTCATTGAATCTCATTGAGTTTTTTTTTTAACCTACCAAATTTCCTTAACATACTAATGATCAATGGTCAAACTAAGATGATCCCAACGTTCCACACAAAGGAACATTAATGAGTGAGTAATTGACGATTCATTAGTTTTTTGTTTTTTTTTGAAAATATGTGATCAGAAACTATTCCTATTGGTTCTTGAGCTTGTTAACATGCACACAGCAAGTAAGGGCAAAAACTTCGAAAAGTTTTCATACCTATTGGATGTGAAACTTGAATGCTAACTATAAGTTTTGTCATGTATATATACCCCTCAAAATCACCACAGTTTTGTAGATACCAACTTAATGACTACTTTATTTTTTTTTTTTCAATTATAATCAGCATGACTTCAAAGGGATAAGGTTGTATTAATTCATTGATTATTTTTACTCCGTAATAAAAGTGTTTGTATCATATTAATGCTCCTACTTGCATTTTGTGTCACCTTTGAAAAAATGACTATAGGTGTTATTTTTTGTATCTTTTTCTTTAAGGTATTAAATAATTAAACACTAATTAGTCCATAGCTACTAATTTTTCACTTCATTAATTTCTTGTACTTAGACATTAGCATTGCTTTTGGAAATTCAGCAAAACTGGGCAGCAAACTCTATGTGGTATATTGCAAAACCAGAAGCAAAAAAATGTGTATGCAGCACGCTGTGTTCAAATGCTTTTGTCGCGTTGGTTAGTCCCATAGGGGTACTTTAGCCTCCGAGTACCATTTTGACATGCCTTATTTAAAAATTTTGTTTTATGCTTTTCTAGCATTTCATACCTTTTTTGAGAAGAAATAAAACACACTATTCATCTAAATAACTAAGCTGAGTATTTCTTATTATTTTCTTTGTTTTTTATTACTTATTTTTTTCATATGGTTAATTACAATTATTTATTATGCGGTGATTTTTACTAAAAGCGGACTCTAGTTTTGCTACAATACACATGAAATGTGAATTTTCCATTGTTTTTGCCGGGAAATTCAGTCTGTACATACTGTAGTATACTGTAAATGCAGACATTTAAAGGCTGTATTGCATCGCCCTAAGCTATATTTTACCTCCCTGNNAAAGATGCAGAGCAGCTCGTATTACATAGCTTAAACAACTTTCATACTTGGCATATCTACGCATTATGAAAGTTGGTTAACATTTGTTTGGCTGGAGGTCAAGGGAAAGGGTAAGCAAATTTTAGTCCTAAACGTAGTGAGAGGGGACAGTACATGTATGTATTTTCAATTTAATCGCTGGGATTGTTTCCCCCATTTTCATGCTACAGACGCTTACAAGGGCAGTCAATGTAATCGTTGAATTTGCTTAATTGCAGTACTGAGTACTTTGAATTATTTTTTGGCTCACGCTCTTACTAGACAAAATTGCAAAATTCTCCAAACAGATTGTATGGTACAAGCTAAGATTGTGGTCCTGTCCGAATCTTCTGTATGCGTGGGTCCAAGGTCCCATGGTACTAAGTTGACGTTGTGTCGAATTCTTGATATGGTGCTAATAGCTTCGGGTAATTTGAAATTATTGGGGAAAGGTCCCATTTGGCCATTTCATGAAGTCATGCGAAATAAGTCAGTCTCTTACTTGCTTCTTTTCTTGTTTAAAAATGAGTTTAAACAAAAGTCAACATGGCCTTTTTATTTGTATGATATATGTATAGGGACTGTACACACATACTGTAGGTGTCTTTATGTCACTCTCTCCTTTAGTTAGCACAATTTAGGATAAAGGTGACCTCGTCGTGTGCCGCTCGACGGAAATGGATTCAATGAAGCATAATGATTTAAAGTCAGCAGAAATTTTTAATATTCAGGCTGTTAGAAATGCTGCGCAAATGCTCCCCTTGGAATAATGAAAGCCTATTAAAAACAATATTTAAGTATCTGAAAGTTGCTGCATTTTTAACTTTTGGCATTCTTAGATTTTGATGATCAGGTGATCTCATTTTTGGTTCCGTGCTTCAGGTCAAAAATCACATTATTTCACTTAGGTCTAAACTCTGGAAACCTTTTAACACGATATCTCGAGTTATAAAGTTTGGACAAAGTTTGTACTTGCTATATGGGTGCATTATGTGGTAAAATTGAGTTAAAGAGTTTTCAAGATTTTGGAGTCCAACGTCCAAATGAGCTATTTGCATCCGTTTAAGAAATCATGCAACATGTCTCCTCTAATACAGGTCAGGAAGGTGCAAGAGAAGGAGATACAACGGGACGGTTAAGTTTTTCTAGTCCTGTTAGATTTTCTCCTGCGTGATAACTTTCAATTTATAAAGAGATGAGAACAGCTTAAAGTGCCGTTTTATTTTTGTGTGATGCATCTTACTTCTAGGGACATCCAAGTAAGCTTTATTCACACCTGCTTATAATCTTTGAAAAGGATTGCGTAGCAAAACGCTTTTATGTGAGGTTCATTGCTGACAATCAACTGAAAACCACTGTCTCAAAAATCTATCTATCTATATATCTTGCTATCTCTGTGGAATCAAGACAGAATGGTATATACGAGTAAGACATAGACCTTTGCCATATGCAAATGACGAAAACAGTCATAAGATTATATATTTTAATGTTGCATTTTATCGATTTTCACTGATTTTTGCAAGTTTGCAGAGAGTTTATCCATGTTCAATAATTTACACAACGTCACATTTTTCTACTGCGTTAGGCGTCTGATCGCGTCGGAAGTAAAAACTGATTTTCAAGAGCAAAGACTGGCAATGCTATAGCTATAGAAAAAAAGAGGTTATTTACAACGGAGTAGGCAACATAGATCTTTTACATTAAGTTCCTAATACCCTTTAATCCTGAATCTGCAAGAGGTGAACAAAAGAGACGACTACGGCAGAAACTAAGCTACCTCAAAGAAGACGCTTCTGTTGTATATCCTTCTCTTGCACATCCCTGCACAGATTGTTTGGCATTGAGTTGAAATTGTGTCGCGTTTCTATGTGGTAAGTATCCCTTCTGATTGTTCAGAATAATTACCATTCCCCCAAATCCCATGTGAGCCCTATGGACCATTTATGAAATAATGCAAAATATTTCTTTTCTGCATATATTTTACGTTACAATGTCGTAGGATTTTCAAATTAGCATTCTGGTAGTTGAACCTTTTACAGTGTAAAACATTTGTGGGGCCATATGGACCGAACCTAATCATATTGTGCTAAGCGATAGACCCCCAACAGGTTATATGTTGATGGTTTTTCAGATTAGCTTAGATGATTAGATCAGATTAGATTAGTACTATGGTACTTTTATTAGATCAGATTAGGTTACTACTATGGTACTCCTGTGGCTCATCAATATTCGTATGGACAAAATGGGGCCCGTCATTTTTGGAAATTGTGGATTAACCTTGGTTCAGCTAAATGACTACAGTTTAGTTACCATAATCTTCATGGAAGGAACCATTGTGCCCTTGAGTCCATGTTGGTTTCGATAATAATGGCAATCGTTTCATTCATACAGGCGTGTGAATGTATGTTTGTGGCAACTTCGTTGTAAACATCGTAGCTCAAAAGAAAAGTTTAGACAAGGAATCTCATATGCAGTATGTAGATTTACCTTACTAAATGCAAAAAGCCTGTTGTTTCTGGTAAAGGTGAAAGGCCATTAGGGATCAACAAGAGCCAACTTGTAAAAACCTCTTTAAACACCACCCCTTCTCAAGACGGGAAGCTTAGACCGATCCCAGTGTGATATACAGATGAAGACAAGAAGCCTATGATTTTGGTGGAGGTCAGAGGTAATTTAGGGTCATTGTATTGTCACCATATGCAATATGCTATAACTGAAAATAGCTCAAAATTGATTTCTTCGAAACCACAATTTCTTTCGGTTTTCTAGTTGATGCCGTGATGAAAGAAGCTGGAATTTCAAATTGTCTTCATTGGTAGAACTTGATGACTAGATATTGTCTGTCATTTTTTTCGGAGGTCAAGGGTTTTTGAAGACAAAAGAGGACATAGTTTGAAAACCTTGTAGAGTATCTCAAGCAGGGTTGGTGCGTTAATAGTCCACTGTGAGTCCATGATTTCTATCATTTTTCATGGAGGTTGAAGTCACCAGAGCTTAGAGTATGAAAACTTCTACAAAAAGATATTTCAGCAAAGTTCAGCTGACGTTCCACACTGTCAACATTGGTAGCACTTGATGAGTAGGTGATTCCTGTCATTTGAAGTGCCCCGTAGAAGACTGAGAAATTATCTGAATTGAATTATAAAACTGAAATGAATTATAAAACTCTGGAAAGTCCATTTGTGTTCACCAAAAATCACTTAACATAGTTCTTTAGATTTATCACTTGTTGAAAGTTCCCACTTGCTGGCAACTCACTGTCAAGATTCTCTGTGTGATTTTTGCAGTCACCACAGAAACTTCTGTGGTAGAAGCACAATTTTAAAATATATGCCTCAGTTTGCTGTTGTTTTACACAATTTCATATCTCTTTTCAAAATTTGGTGTCAAAGATGGATTCGCTCGAGATGTCTTATGCAATGTCATATGTAATCCCTTGTTTACATAACCTATATCAACTACAATTTAGAATTTGTTTGTTTTTTAAAAATGTATTTTCTTCCTTACAAACATTACAGTATCCCTTTAAATGTGAAACTCAGTAATTAAGAGAGAAAATAGTTAGGCCGAACAAAGTAAATTTCATAACTGAGTAGCACTCCATGTCATCATATTTACATTTTCAACTCAGAAACGGTAGGAAAAATACAAATCAATATCAATTAACGGATTTTAAATCAGAATTTAACGCCACAACTTTTGAATTTAGTCATCGATTTTCTAGATGCGTGTCACACTACCTTTAATCGGTAACAATGCAGCTCGTATTGTGTTAATCTTTATGGTATACATATGAAACATACAACAAACAATATGCACAAATTACATCAGGTTCTGGTTTTTGTCTTTTCTTTTGTTATTTTGAAACAATCTAACAATCGCAGGTATAAGGCGATTTTGTTCAGTAATCTATTCTGTGAGATTTTAGCTTGATATTTTGCTGGAAATTTATATTCCTGTAGGTAATTGCATATGAATGTCTACTTACAGTATGTTGGGCAAGCTTGTAATGTTATGCAGGTGTAATATATTAAGTGCATCAATCCTGTTGTTTTTGATGCAGGTCACAGGTCAAAAGAGTTCAAACTGTAAAAACCTTGTAAACACAATATCTTCAGAAGGGTAACCATGACTGATGTAATACTTGGTGTGCCGGTTGGTAATAATCAGCAAAAGATCACTATTTGCCGAGGTCAAAGGTCATTTGACATTACTATAGGCCAAAATGTGAGAAAGTGTAAACACAATATCATCAGGAATCTATCCCTGACTGTCATACATGATGTTTGGGTTGTATAAACTGAGTAGAAGACTCCACCTGTTTTTGGTGGAGGTCAAAGGTCGTTTGAGGTCCCCCTGAGGTCAAACTGTTAAAACATTGCAAACACATTAACTCCAGAAGGGTGATGTTGACTGATGTGATACTTGATATGTGGTTTAGCAATACTGGGCAGGTGATCCCTATTGCTTTTCTTGGAAGTCAAATGTCATCTGAAGTCAACAAAAAAAAAGGCATTTGGGGTTACAGGCTTATTAGTGTGGTGTTTCCAGAACAACAACTGTACTTTATCTCATACTTGTCGTGTGGATAATTCATGTTTGTTATTATATGACCATGTCGCAAGGAATCACAAAGCCTTTTGGCTTTCTGGTTCCTTTTGTTTCTTTTATTTTCAAAACCACCTTGTAATCACAAATGAAATGTGTTGTGTTCAGTATCCTGTTGAGTTAGCATTCAGTCTTAGATGCTTGATTCAAGGTTATACACCAGTAGGTAAACTAACTGTAAGCCTACTCACATTATGTTGTCAGTGATTACATACATACTAACAAATTTTGCTTATGTGTATATATGACTGCATTCTCTTCTCTTTCAAGAGAGTACATGAGGCCTTGGTCTAACAAGTTTTTTTTTTNNTTTTATATCATACATATGACATGTACAGCAAACAATATGGTTAAGTTGCACAAAGGTCTAGGTTTTTCTTAGTACCTTTTGGTGTGTGTATATTTTTTATCCCACCCACTGTACAGAAGCAATCACAATTCTGCTGGAAGATCATATACTGGTATAGGGAAGTGCATAGAAGCCTTCATATGTTGAAAGATTCATTTTGAAGTTAAGATCTTTGTAAATATCTTTCGTTTCGCAAGTTTGCGGTTAGACTATAATTACTATCTTTTATGTATTGACATTTCTGTTTGTCTGCAACAATTTGATTCCCTTATTTGTTAAGAGAAATATGTGAATAATGAAAAGGCCTAAAGATGATCATTACACGGTGGTTCAGCTTTTCATGCTGCATATTTGAGCAAATAATTTTAAAACAAATACATAAATATGCACTTGTCTCCAACGTTTCCTCTTTCACCCCGGTGACATCGCTGGTATTACAGTAACTTGTATTTCCACGGCTAATATAAAGGTAAAAATCTAGTACTATTCCGAACAATGTTCTTTAAATTCTGGTTCGAATGAGAATGCCCAAGAGCTGTTTGGGAAAATTAAAGAAGGAAATTGTGAATGGAATGTCTAAATTTTATGCATCAGCTAAAATGAAGTCGATTAAATGTTCATGCAAACCTGGCACTAATTGTACACGCTGTGAAAAGACAAAGCATGTGTAAAACTAGAGAAGGAGCTTCGACAAAAGTCCTAACCATAAGAATAAAAGCAGTAAAACCATTCAAGTATGTATCTACTTTTAAAATCCATACTTAAATATTTTCGGAAGATCTAATGAATCTTTTTCTGTGTTATTGTTTTCTTTAGTCTCTCGATCTATTCATTGAAATTACGTCAGGGGGCTTTATTTGATGCGATAACGTCGAAAGAAATTCGGCATGGCTTGGGCTGAAAGGGAAGTTGTTCCAAAGAAATTAACATGACAATCGTGTACTTTTATTTGCACCAAATCGCATATTTAGGGATTTACTTACAGGGAATTTCCCGGATTACCTCCCCTACTCTAATACCCATCTTCATATATGCCGTATCTCTTACACTTAATGAGAGTCCCTCCATCCTCCCGCTTTATTGTTTTAGTGAGGTTCAACTTATTGAAAATCCCCATCACCTCAGGGTGTCTTTATCACCTCATGTTGTGATGATGCACACGGTAAATTAAACATCGATTTCGAAAAGTGGTTCAGGTGTGTCAATCCAATGTCCAGAGCTGCATTGCACGGAGTATCAAGTGTCATGTCGACAGGCAAAACATGTGCAATGGAGCATGGGAGATGGTCAATAGAACATTTCATAAAGTAACATCACCAACGTTTCATAACATGATGACGTCATGATTAGTATACCAACAGTTTGGCCCCTCCCAAGCTCAGGAATTGAATCAGTTGGTGAATGGGATTCGTGGGCCTACACATAAATCTGTTATAAGTGTTGTCTGATATGAAAGTCACGTTTCTCCAACGATATCAAGAGGTAACAATGTGATACAATTTACAGACCTCCATAAACTCAATTTCAATAAAGTTGAGAATGACAGTGTAAGGATAAAATGGAGGGAAATAGGTATTTGTTTGACATGGAAAAATGTAAACCAGTATTTAGGAACACAAATAGATAAATTAATCAAAGTAAGTAAGGGTACCGTCATAAAGTCTACTCTCGGTAAAAAACAAAACAAAACAAAAAAGAAACAAAATAAGGCTTTTTTTCAATATGTCATTATTATTTCGGGTTATGAAGTTTGAATTTGGTTCAAGAAAAATAAAATGTTTTTTGCACAAAACACCGTAATTTTTGAGTCGGTGTTTGTCAACATAGTATGATAGATTCAAGATAAGGAAGTACAGTAGCCCTCTTTTTCTAGAGCAACGTTTCTCACAGATAGAATTTCAATTATTTGTTGCTCAACAATACTTTGGTCACAGAGACTTTCCAAAATTCAAATGATGCATCTTTCATGAATCGTCACTTACGTAATGTTTTGAAGGGATGAAGCTTTTGCAGATGTTTATCTATGAGACTGAACCATTTAAGACAATAAATCTTAAAAATCTAAATTTTTTGTATGCCATGCATGGTACATTCTAAACGCTATATTTCCCCTCAATATATATGACCATGAAATAGAGATTTTCCTTCTTTACGACCAACAGTTTTCTCTTTTATGTGGTAGACTACAGTGTAGCTAACAAAACATATTTCTTGATCAAACTTGACGTCTTGCTTCGAAGTCCCTACACTCAGTGTTACGTATATGACAAGTCAAATGAGAAATAATTCGAGAAACCAGTTTTTCGATCGATACACCCTGTTTATGAAATAACTCGTTAAACCTGGATAATCGCTTCTTAAATCAGCTTCTTAAATCAGGTTTGTCAACCGATAAACCAATTGAGCGTTCCGCGTCGCCAAACCTGGTTTTTCGATTGATTAACCTGGTGGCTGGTGCATCAAATAAGGCAAGGTTTTTTATGTATACCTATAAACTTGGTTTTTCATTCGACAAGCAAGTTTCACCAATTATTTAAGCCATGTTCATCATTCATGAAGTGATAAACATGTTTTATCGAATCGGACAACCAGGATTATCAGCCTATATCCAACCTGAGGTTAATTATTCGAAAACCAGGTGTATTTTGGCGTCGATAACCAGGCTGGTTTATCGGTCGATAAACCTGATTCAAGGACCTGATTTAAGAAGCGACAATCCAGGTTTCTCGAATTATTTGGTCTTTGGCTTGTCATATCTGTATGGATTCAAAAGCCCAGCATGTGATAGAGAGTTTTATGTCCTGAATGTGAACATGTGAGGAGGTAAACGATAGAGAAGTAAGGCATATTTCTTCCATATTGAGAACCTGCCAGAA